>APFE031663087.1:31956-61914 GCA_000404065.3 Pinus taeda | reverse complement strand
CTGAGAAGGAAGGATCAGCTAGCAGGCCACTTGAACTTGTCCATACTGATGTATGTGGTCCATCTAGGAAAAGGTCACCTTGAGGAGAAGAATACTTTATATTATTCATTGACGACTATTCAAGGATGGTTTGGATAGGACTCATGAAGCACAAAGATGAAGCCTTCAAAAAATTCAAATCCTTCAAAACTTTGGTTGAGAACGAATTAGATCACAGAATCAAATGCCTCAGGTCTGATCGAGGAGGAGAATTTACCTTGAATGAATTTTTTGATTTTTGTGAAGAACATGGAATACGAAGAGAATTCTCTATAGCCAGGACTCCTCAACAAAATGGAGTAGTGGAAAGGATGAACAGAACGATTCAACAAATGGCTCGTGCTATGCTTGATGAATCTGGAACTCTCGCAACTTTTTGGGGTGAAGCTGCATTTGCTGTGGTTGTTATTCTCAACAAAACAAATGTCTGGGTGAGCAACACTCAAAACCCTCATGAGCTCTAGTATGGTGAGACTCCTTCGGTAAAATATTTCAAAATTTTTGGAAGAAAATGCTATATCAAAAATACTGATGAACGTCTTGGCAAGTTTGAACCTAGAGCAAATGAAGTCATTCTCCTTGGTTACTCTCCCCACAACAAAGCTTACAAGTGTTATAATAAAAGGCTTGGAAAAATTGTTGAAAGTATTGATGTAGTGGTTGATGAAGAAGAAACACTCCTAGGCAGGTAAGATCTGAAGATTTCGAAGATGATGAGGACTATCCATCAACATCAAATCAGATTCATGATGAAGAAGAAACCTATGAAGAAGAAACCCATGAGAAGCCTAAAGAACAAATAAGGATAGAAGAAAAGACTCCATCCAGGTACGTTCAGAAGAATCATCCAGAATCTCAAATTTTGGGGCAAAAAGAGGCAGGAATACAAACAAGAAGAACAATTGCAGAAGCTTCAAGCTATTTGGCATTACTTTCCTCCACTGAACCACAAAATGTAAGAGACGCATGCAAAGATGAATGTT
Source organism: Pinus taeda (assembly GCA_000404065.3). Classification (NCBI taxonomy): domain Eukaryota; kingdom Viridiplantae; phylum Streptophyta; class Pinopsida; order Pinales; family Pinaceae; genus Pinus; species Pinus taeda. The sequence continues at coordinate 60,892 of APFE031663087.1, read as the reverse complement.
GGGTCAAGGCAATGGATGAAGAACTTGAGCAGATCGAAAAGAATAACACTTGGGAATTGGTTCCTAGACCAATAGATAAGAATGTCATAGGGACAAAATAGATCTTCAAAAACAAGTTGAATGAAAATGGGGAAGTGATTAGAAACAAGGCCAGACTTGTTTGTAAATGGTATGCTCAACAAGAAGGAATAGACTTTGAAGAAACTTTTGCTCCCGTTGCTAGACTTGAGGCCATCCGAATGTTCCTTGCTCTCTCAATCTTTCAGAAGTTTAAAGTATTTCAAATGGACATGAAATCAACCTTTCTGAATGGAGACTTAGAAGAAGAAGTGTACATTGAGCAACCAGATGGTTTCATTCTTGGGAATGATCCAAGTCTTGCATGCAGACTAAAAAAGGCTCTCTATAGTCTTAAATAGGCTCCAAGGGCTTGGTACTATCGTTTGGACAAATATCTCCATTAACAAGGATTTTCAAAAGGATCAGTAGATAGCAATATTTATATAAAAATTGAAAATGACAAATTGCTAATACTTGTTGTGTATGTAGATGATATTATCTTTGTCAGCAATGAAGAAGCTATGAGTCAAAGCTTTGCCTTGGTGATGCAAAAAGAATTCGAAATGTCTTTGCTTGGAGAACTGACATACCTTCTTGGATTTCAAATCCAACAAAATGAAGGCGGTATCTTCTTATCTCAAACCAAGTACCTCAAACAGATTCTGAACAAGTATGGCATGGAAGATTCAAAACCAGTATGTATCCCTATGGTTATAGGATGCAGTCTCAGTGCAAATGATGAATCAGCAGTAGTGCATCAACCAACCTATAGGTCCATGATTGGAAGTCTACTTTATTTGATAGGTACCCAACCAGACATCATGCATGCAGTGGGAATAGTTGGAATATTTCAGGCAAATCCTAAGGAAACCCATCTTCAGGTAGTAAAGTGAATTTTCAAGTCTCTTCAAGGAACTCAAAACTATGGCTTATGGTATCCAAGAGATATAGATCTCACTCTTCATGCTTATACAGATGCAGATTGGGCTGGAAGCGTGGATGACAGGAAGAGAACAAGTGGTGGTGCATTCTTTATGGGTTCTAGATTAGCATCTTGGTTCAGCAAGAAACAAAGTTCGATTGCTTTATCTATAGCTAAAGCAAAATATGTGGCTACTGCATCTTGCTACACTCAACTTCTTTGGATGATGCAGACCTTGCAGGATTTTCAAATCACTTGTACACCACCTATCTCCATCTTATGTGATAATACAAGTGCAATCAACATTTGAAAGGACCCAGTCATGCATTCAAAGAACAAACACATACTGATCAAGTATCACTTTCTCAGGGAACAAGTGCTTGAACATAAGGTCAAGTTGGAGTATGTTCCTTCTAAGGAACAAGTTGCTGATATACTCACCAAACCATTTCCCAGGGAGACCTTTGAATACCTTAGGCAAAAGCTGGGGGTAGTTGATGCATCATCTTGTTGTTGAATCTCATCTGTTTCAAAGATTGTTGGTTGTATGCGAGTTTCATATGGGGTATACACGTACATTTGCTAGGTTATGGATTGGTTGAAGATCGAATGGCACAGGTTCAGGGGGAGCATATATAATTCATTGTTGGCATTATGGTAGCTTAGAAGGAGAACATGGATGCTGATCTGAATATGGCTGCAATATGTCTCTATCTCTTTCCGATCATTTATTGTGTATGGTGGATTATGGTTCTTCTTGAAGAAATTTTTCTTTTGCAGATCTGGTCTATAGTTAGGGGGAGCATGATCAACAGAGCAAAGACTTAAGCATGTTCTCAGGGGGAGCATAACCCTTTGGCCTTGATACCAAAGGGGGAGAATGACGTGAGGGTCTTGTGGTTGCCATCGAGTCCAAAGGGGGAGATTGTTTGCATTATGATCTTGGTTTGGCGCTATGCTACATGTGTTTTACTTGATGGCAACTCACTCAAGTGGCAGATCTCTATTCAGGCTCTCAAATCATAGAAAATGAGATGCCCACAGGTGGGCCTAAGCAAAGGTGCGAACCCGCATGTACCCCGACCAAGAAGTGCAGACATACCCGCAGGTTCTCCGTTCAGAAGGTGCGGACCCTAGTTCACTCACTCCAATGTAGAGAAGCGTGCGCACGTGGGAATCTTTATGAATGGTCCATGGTATTTAGCCCGACATGTTTGATCCTATGGTTTTGGTCTGTGGTTTTGCATCTAAAAGTATTGATCCAAGGTATTGGGTTCCTAGTATTGAATACCTATGGTTTTGGACCATAGTTTGAGTAAAGGCTTGCCTATAAAATGGAAGGAGATCATTTGGCTAGACATCTTTTTGAATTTTGAATATCTTAAGATCTAAAATTTTGGGTGATCAGTTTGATAATGCTAGATCTAAATCAAGGAGAATTTTATAAACTGTAAGGTGGATCTATTGATAAGTTGTGATCTCATTGGCTCATGATCAAATTTGTGGATCTGACAGTGTGTGGCACATTGGGGGACTGATAAATTGGCTCTATTTGGAGGTCCGCAGGTGATGCACAGCGTAGGTACGGAGGTACGCAACCCAGCATAAGGCGTAGGTGCGGAGGTACGCAGCATAGCAAAAGGCGCAGGTGCGGAGGTACGCAGCATAGCAGAAGGCGCAGGTGCGGAGGTACGCAATTAGGCAGACAATGCAGGTGTGGATCTGTGCAGAGGTACACAGTACAACATAAGGAGTAAGTGCGGAGGTACACAGAATAACAGAAGGATCAGTTGCGGATCTGCATAGTTTAGACACAGAAGAGCTGCAAATATTCGCAAGTTTCTATTGATGAAGTTGCAGAATTATCTTGAAATATTTGTTGGCTACCTTTTATCTATTGCTAAAGAGTTCCGGGTTTAGATTACTGGTATTGTTGTTCTGATTACTGCATTCTGAAAATTTATTGGTTGATTCCTCAGTTGATTATAAAAGGAGATTGGGTGATTCATATGTACTTGTTGATTATTTGATGTTCATGGATCCAGTCTGAAAATTCATGAAACGTGGTCCTTAAAGAAGTAGAAGAGCTAAGGGGGTTGTAGCTCCGTTCTAGGAGATACTGGAAAACGAGAGAGGGTTGTAGCTCTCTGCAGGTTGCAGCGTGCATACTGGTAATGGACTGCACCAGTACAAAATCATTGTAAAAGAAGTTTCTAATTGAAAGAAGATAGAGACATATTGTAGTAGGTGGTTTTCACCCACATTGGGTTTCCACCTTATATCTGGTGTTCCTTGGTGTGATTATTTGTTTTTCTTGTTCTTGCTCATTATTATATGGTACTGACATACAAACTAATGACCAATATCTAAAGAATAAATTAAAGTATAAATCTGGAAGATATATTGAAAAGAATTTGATAATACTGATTAACCCCCCCTCTCAGTATTATTTCCAATATAGTTCTGACAAGTAATTTGAAAACACAACAATAATTAATGAAGAAAATGATACTAACTAAATTCTATTCCCTAAACAATGTTCTGTTATCAAACTGAGTTGTTACAAGAAAAACAAAGAATATATATATATATATATATATATTACAAGAAATTCATAAAGCTAGAAGAAATTATAGGAATTCCACAAGAAATTACAAAATCACTACAGAAAATTGCATGAATTTCTATAATTACAAGAAAACAGAGCATGTACATTATGCACATTTATAGAAAAAAAAAAGTTTATCAAAATGAACTCAAAACGTGATTAAACTGGTAAAAAACATAACATGAATCATTACAACACATACCAGGGGGGCCTCCTAGGATATGTTGTTAGAAAACACACTCATAAACTAGAGGCAATAATACACCATATCAGAAAAGTCCTCTTGTCCTAATGTATTTCACAAAATTAGTACAACACGCTAATCTTGTTAAGAGAATCAATTAGAATACATGACTAACTTTGTTTCTCCCTCATTCATCTATTCTGTACAAAAATTATCAAATTGGAACTGGCTTTAACCAGACATGGGGTTATTTAAGCGTTTCAAACAAAAATAAAATATCTACAAAGGAAAAGTAGCGATCTGATATAGTTCTCCTTGATCTTCCATGACACAGATACAAATTTCCAGGTCCAACTACTCAAATCCAATTTGACGCAGAAAATTCTGGTGATTTCTTGAACTTACGGCAGGAATTGCTAAGAAGACATGTTGTGTTAACCAATCATTGACTTGAGAGTTATGATAAGCTATAAGGAGGCTGAATAGGTAATTATCCATTAGATTATTATTTTGAATATATTATAGGTGTCAAATCAAAGTGGTTAACATGGAACCCCATAGAGCTTGGACGAATTGCAAGAATTCTGCTTTTGCTAATATCTTGTAATTTCAAGTATTCCTATAGGTTTTTGTTTTGCATATTAGTACATGAATAAATGCTTCTAATTAGTACTCATGAATTAAAAAGAGAGGATTGTTTTATAAAATATTATTACCATTAATTTACCCTTTTCATGCTATTATCCTCATTAAACTGGGAAAAAGGTAAGGCTTATGGTTCCAAAGTGAGGGTAAAAATATTAAAACAAGGTGGAAAAGATGACCAAAATTTGTATCTAACATCCACATCGAACTATACTTGATTATGATTAACAATGGTTGAGCACAATTAACCATGGTTGTCTGTGTTTTATCATAATTGATGATGCTTCACCATGGTTGACTCTGTTTGGGAAAGATGACCATGGTTTGACCATGTTGACCATGGGTGAACATGGTTTGACAAATTTGGCCATGGTTAACTCTACTTTTTCTATTATAGATTATGGTTGCCCATGATAACAATGGATGGCCATGGTTAACGATGTCCAACCATGAAGACTTGTGTTGACTATGTTCAACCATAGTAGGCCATGAGGAGTGGAAAGAGCATTAGATTTTCAAGGTTGACCTATGATTGAACAGAGATGACCATGGTTGATCAAGGTTGAATATGGTTGACCATGGTTAACTATGGATAACAAATTCTGTTTATCGTTGAACATGTATGATAATGCTAGATAATGTACAACCATGGTTGGTTTTTTTAACCATGTTTAACTACAATTGAGCTTGGTCAAACATTGTTGACTTGGTCAACATGTGGTTGACTATGGATGTACATGGTCGAACAAGGTTGTGTTGATGCCTCAAAAATTGCCGCATCAATATCAGGGAAAACCACCCGGTCTGGACCTTAAAGGAAACTCCTTTTCCATTTGGTGTGGTGGCTCTGACTAGATATAATTGGACCAGTTTCCCAATGATTTATAAATGGGATGAATAAGTGATTTATTTTATAATATATAATGGGAATGATGGATGATTTATTATAAGATGCAACAATATAAATAACTAATCTATCCCGGGAAGTCTTTCTCTTAGTGCAATTTTTGTTGATTCTTATTGACAAGTAGGCATATAGATGACTCTACTTATAAACAAAAATATTCATTCATATGATAAGTACTTTGTTCAAGTAGTTGAACAAAGTAATAATTAAAATATTATTACACTAATGTTTATATATCATTGACATACATATGTATGAAAAATAACAACTTTTAAACATTCAATGGTGAAAAGTCAAATAATTGCTGTGAAAGCATATACATATATCAATAATAGCAAAATGAATAAATGATGGTTCACATAAAAGCATGAAACAAAAACATAGATAGTAGTACCATATGTATTTGAGTCTCCTTCAATACGAATTGCATTCAAATCCCACCTTTCAACTTGGAAATTCTTTTACAGGAAGAAATAGTGCATATCAAATAAAAGTATTCTTCATCAAAACTCAAAATTCCAATCCAGTTTTTATAAAAAAAATATATTGGAAGCACAGTAGTGCAACTTCTAATCCAAGTCTTAATACAATTATTTGAGGACCCTTTCTAAAAACATGAAAGGGTCTATAAATACTATTAAACTAACAAACTATGAAATAAATGTGCTATGTGCTAGTATAACCAAATCACATAAAATGTGAAAATCTTCTCAAAATAGGCATGCTGCAGTCGATCAGAATGGTTCATTGCATTGGCTGATCATCTCGTGACTTGAGTTGGCAAATGGCTAGCATCGGCTGAAGTTCTGGCCGATGACTTATGTTTGAGTGTAACTGAGCAGTGTGTGAGGCATCAGTAAGTTTGGGAATCATATGACCGATTGCATCGGTGAGGAATTTCATCGTTGTTCATTGACTATGTGGTTTAACAAGGAAAAACCAAAAGGTTTCCCATGTTAAAGTTTGAATTCCTGCGATTAATCTTTCCCTCTGCTCCAGCTCTTGTTTCAATGTCTGTTCTAATGCTTTTATCGATGGAAGTTTCCCTAGAGAACACTCTGTAATTAAATTTGATAAATAAAGAGTATCATTAATCAATTCAACCAGATTACTTGTCACTAATCTACATCTTGATGTCGCCCTTTCTGCTTTCATTAGTTGAAATTTCCACTCAGTGAATAGGATTTCTTTATGTGATTCTAGAATTTGTGGTAGATTAGCAGCTTTTCCTTCTCTGGTTTCTTGCCAAGAGAGAAAATCTATTAATCTTTCATCTGTTTGCTCCAATTTATTTCTCGCATCAACTGATTTATCAATCATATATGATGAAATTTCACATAGGGGAAGAACGAGTGAGATGTTATGACATAATAGGCTCAACCGATTAGACAATGCTTTGGTAATTTGTAGAGCCTCCGATATGAATTCTCCCACTAGGGGATATTCTTTGAATCTTTCTATTCGCAGTGATAGTTGAGCGATATTTTCTTCTTTTGATTTGCTCAACTGTTCATTTAATGATTGCATCTTGGCTCAATGCTTGGGATAGTTCCTGTTTCTTTTGAATTGCATGTTGATCAATCCTTTGTTTTTCTTTGAGAAATTGTTTGTTCAATTGATCATTTGACTGCCTCTGGGATGCTAAATACTGTTTCAACTGCTCTATCTTCTACTGCTTCTCTTGTACCTGTGTTTCAAGCAAAATGATTGCTTGGTCATTTTCCTTGAGTAAGTTGCTGACCTCCGATGCTTTGTCTATTGTAGCCGTTGTGTAAGCTCCAACATACTGAGAAAGTTTAGTGAGATCTTCAAATGGATTGACTTCTTCTCTCCAAACCACATTTGTTATCTCCATTTGTGAAGTCAAAAGAGGAGATTGATCAACTCTCCTTTTTTTCCTTTGTCTTTTGATTACAGCCTTATGCTTAGGGCTATATAAGACATCCAAGGGTGGTATTTCTTCTACATGTAAAACAATTTCATCGGATGGATTCTCAAGGATTATTTCTACATCCTTTTGAGTCATGGGTGGGCTGCTAGTTCCTTTAGTCGGAGTTGTATTAATTTCTGATTTCTAACTAGTTGTCACCTTAGTTGTGTTGAATCCTTGTAGACTTTCAGTATTACTGATGATAGAATCAAATTGTTGCCATTCTTTTATCAGCTTAGGATCAACATAAATACTTGAATCAATGAGTTCACCGCTTTTTCCTTGTCCCTACTCCTGGTCTGGCAATTTTTGTTTTTCAGGAATCTTTTCTACTACAGGAGTCTTGTCAGAACAGTTTGAACTATAGGGGTTGTAGCTAATAGGTCCATAGGCAGAGTTTGCAACCTCTAGGTTCTAAGCCTATTGAACATTTCTAGCCCCTCTTCTTCATACCTGATCCTAACCAATCCTTTAACCTGGAAAAATGATTCGGCTGAAGTAAATAAATCATCAAAGTCATCTACTTCATGATCAAATTTGGCAAGTTTAGCTTGAGCGGTGACGTTATGGGCAACATTTCTTGGGTCGTATTGCCTATTGGGAATTGTGGCAAGATTCAACATCTGAATCTTCTCTGCCTCTTTCTTTGCATGCTTATAATCATGTAAAGTAAAAATGCCACATCGTAGGGGGAATATAGGCCACATATGTTTCTTGGAATCCCTAAGGATTCTTGATGTCCCTTCAACAGTTATCTGATATGCCAATTCTCGTGCTAACAATTTATCAGGAACATATAGAGGGAGAACATAGGGTTTAGTGAGACTACAAAAAAGTCTCACATAGGTAAATTTCTCCTCTCTGAACCAACTACCTACTGCTATCAGATCAATTGTTGTTTCCTGGGATATCATGGGGGCAGGCTTATTGAAAATAGAATAAAATACAGGTAAAACAAAACCATCACAAATTCTGTACAGGTGATTCTTATAATGTTCCTTCCACAACTGTTTGTGGTAAATATGAATAGGATTTGGATCTTGGGAAGGCCACTTCCATCTGAGTATAGGGAATTCAAAATTAAAACAAATAATATTCAGAATATATGCACTGTAGTAGAAATGAGGAATGATCCAGGAAGTTGTATATGCATTCCTTCTGTATTCTAATATATCAGTGGCTAGTCTATCAGACAAAATATTTGCCCAATCCATAACAGAATCATTAATTGCAACTTCCATTAACGGGACCATATCTATATTGAATTTTACAGAATCATGTTGTCCCCACAATATACACATCATAGCTCTAGCATAGAAATAAGGAGAATCTATTGAGTCGACATAATACTTACCCGATGACTCGTGCTTATGTTTCTCCAAGAAATGCCTCCATTGCTTGATCAGGTCCGACTCCAAGTCATTTTCCTTTGCAAATGCTTCTAGGAATTCCTTGTTGTATCGCTTCTCGTGTGGAGGTAGATGGTACATTTGCCTAAGATCTTCAGGCTTGAATGAGCCAAATATGCTTCCATCTGCCATGGACAATGTTCTATCTAAAGTTGGGATTTTCTCAACAACCCATCTAACCACATCAGTGTATGGAAAAATTTTGGCGCACGTTGCTATCCTGTGAAGGTATGAACAGGCCAACTCTTTGAGGGTTCCCTCTGAATTGTTGGTTGAAGCGGCTGCGACTTCCACTTCTAATTCCTCAGGTTCCTCTGCTTCTATCAGATTATAAATTCTTTCCTAGCTAGCATTTCCCAGACCGAGACATGTCATATCTGATATTAATCCCTTCTTGCTCGGTCCTGGTTCTTTGGTTGCAGGAGTTGTTTTGGCCTTCTTAGATTTCTTTCCCATCTTCTCTGGATTCATGGTTTCGAAGGAACTCTGCACAGGAAATTGCAAACCGTAACACATAGATATTGCCGATGAAAGCCAATATGAAAATGAATAGAATTACAGTGATTGTCATATGATAAATCAAATGCAGTTAAGAATTTACCACAAATGAAATCTTTTAAAGGACTTACTCTTAACTGTAGAATTTAATAGCTGTTCGAACCTCCAATCGTGGTGAATTAATACCATAAATACCTATCTCATTGATTGTATACATGATTATTTCAAGCGTGTCTTTGGATTTTCTCGATCAGCGATCGGCGATAAATCGCAAATCACAATTGGGAGTTTCAAAGGGAGAGGCTTTATGACTTGCAACGAATATCTCCGATTGCCGAAAAGTGATATTATAATAAAGCAGAGTACTATGCATGCAAACCGTTTTAGTGTATGTTTCCCTCTTGAGATGCGCACAATTGATTGATTTCAAATCGGGCTTTGGCTTTTGCTTTTATCCCTTTTTCATACGAACATCTCCGATTATCGATTGCGATTTCCTTTATCGAATCGGAAGATTTGATGAGGCCTTGTGTGTGTGGCTTTGCCATATGATATCTCTGATTGCCGATTGCGATTTCATTTATCGGATCGGAGGATTTGATGAGGATTTTTTTGTGTGTGTCTCTTTGTCATTTGATATCTCTGATTTCCGATTGCGATTTCCTTTATCGGATCAGAGGATTTGATGAGGCTTTGTTTGTGCATGTCCCTTTGTCATTGCAATATGCGATCTCCGATCGCTTTATCGCAATGTAGAATTGTTTAAAATATTTTAAAAGAACACTTTGTTTTTTATCAAAAGGCTTTATAAAATGAATTATTTACATCGGGCCTTTTGATAAGGATTTTTCTTGTAATGAGGTCAATACCAGTTTTATTTATCAACTCACAAATATAACTAAGTTTATTTTAAAAAGGGAACTATTTCATATTATTTTTTTTTATTGAAATGGGGGGTTGTTGTACAACACAACAATTGGCGATTCACTGGAAGAAACAATTATCTATGAGAAAATAACATAATATTTTAACCTTCTTAATCTAAAAACCTTAGTGGATAGAGAAAATCTAATATAACTAGGTAATCATAAATTCTGAATATAATGAAAACTATTTTTGCTATCTTTTTCTCATCTCAAAATTAAATACTTTCTAAGTTTAAGTAAGCCTTAATTGGTTGATAATGATAAAACAGGATACTTTTCCAACTTAGCTTGTATAATGACTCATTTGTCATAGGTAGCGCTGCTGTTGCCAGCAAACGTTCATAGTCTCGGCAGGGTTATCTTTTAACCATTTGATCATTCATTGTCCCATCCATTTCAGAGTATAATTTAAAAGAATGAATCCAAAAGATATGTTTCCACACTTTTTGTATTACATATTCTTTTTTCCTTATTTATTTTGTAAGATAAAAAGCCATTTTCCTAGTTTGGTGGCGAGCTGTTGACAATGCCATTCACTGATTGTAATTTAACTGAACAAGATGGCTTGTGATGAGACCCCTTGTCTTATAATTATAAGCCATTACCCTGTTTTGGTATGCAGTGTTGGTAATGTCAGTTGAACTAGTCCCCTATGATCATGGTAAGAAAGCTTGTGATAAAACCTCTTATCTTTTATATCAAATATATTTTAGAATTATACTCTGAAAAATCATAAACTTTGATGGATGGGATGAATAATTTTCTCTTTAAGAGAACATGGATGACAATTTTGAGAGTTGAAGATGCTCAGATTAGATTAGTCTTTGCTTTTTATTGATAACCTTTTTTAGGCTTCTAAAACTTCAAATGATTTATAGTATTTTCAAGTTTTGAGAAGATTTCACAAAAATAAAAAGGGTTTTCAGAGTTTAATTATACCTAATTTCCTAGAACTTTTCCTTTTCCTTTAAGGCTTCATTTTATCAAAAGTAAATATTAAAACTATTTTCTTTTAAGTAACCTTTCAAAATAGTAAAGACCAATAGAAGGCCATTTACAAATTTATTTTATAAGAAATAAAATAAACTAATTATTCCCACAAATATAGCTAAAAATTGAATATTTACAAAGTGAGAAGGGGTTACCTCCTCAATTGAAGAAAATTTTCAAAATAAGCCCATTAACAGGAAGAGAATCTCTCTTTCCTGATAGATCTTGCAATATGAATGTTGATGGGCCTATCTTCTTGCTGATTTGAAATGGTCCGAGCCACATTTTTTGAAATTTAGTGTGTTTTCCTTTATCCTTGTGGGCTTTGTCCCATTTCAAAACAAGATCACCAACTTGTAAATGTTTTGAACCAGTTGAAGTTGTATCAAAAGAATACTTAATAATTTGTTGATGCTTCGCATGTGTAATTCGGGCTTTCTCCCTTTCTTCCTCTAGTTTCAGGATCTGATTATGTCTCAATTGAATAGAAGATGAGGGATTTTATTCAATAAACTGCACTAAGGCTAGTGATGGAAATACTAAGTTTGTTGGTATGAGAACCTCCTTTCCATACACTAGATTAAATGGAGAAGTGCCTATTGAGGCTTTATATGTTGTATGGTCTGCCCATAGTGCAAAAATCAAAGACTTATGCCAATTCTTATGATTTTGATCAATAGTTCTCTTAATGATTTTGATAAGATTTTTATTGGTGGATTCTGCTAAACCATTACCCTAACGGTAGTAGTTTGCAGAATATTTCAATTTGAATCCTCTTTTGATAGAAAATTCAAGTATGGAATTACCGGAGAAGTAAGATGCATTATAAAAAATAAGAGCGTTTGGGACACCAAACCTAGTAATGATGAACTGATCTATGCTTTCAATGATTGTCTCGGAGTTTGTTGTCTTCAAAGGAATTGCTTCTACTCACTTAGTAAAGTAATATGTAGCTATAAAGATATACCTATGCTATTTGGATGAATGTGGAATAATTTCTCCAATGATATCCAATCCCCATTGTTCAAAGGGTTGTTCAATGTTGACTGGTTGCAAAGGAAAAGATGGCTTCCTTTGTCTTCCACTTATAGTTTGACATGTTCTGCATTTCCTTACATATTCATGAGTGTCTTTAAATAAGGTGGGCCAATAATACCCAACATGAATAATTTTGTGGGCTGTTGTATCAGCTCCAAAATGTCCTCCTGCAGGACCATCATGTAGTTCCTACAAGACCTTTTGCGCTTCAGGTTTTTCTAAGCATCTTAACAAAATCAAATCATAATTCTGTCTAAAAAACACATCATCAATAATCATGAAGTTTTTTGCTTTCAGTATTATGGCATGTTTATTTTTATAGGAAAGATTAGAAGGAGCATATCCATTTTTCAAATAGAATATCAAGTCTACATATTGGGATTCAGGAGTAATGGTACTTATCTCATTGATTTCTTCAATACTGTTTGTACCTTGAAGTTCCTGAATATTAGAGGCTCCTACTAACAACCTGCAAAAACCTTGACCTTTGAAAATATTTGCTGGTCTAATGTCCAAATCATACTCTTGTAATGTCGTGACCTAGTTTGATCTTTTTTCTCCCAATTCCCTTTGAACTAGTAACTCTCTGATTGCTGAAAAAGGGACTATAGCTTTTGTGTGAGTCTTTAAGAGAAAGGGCCGAAAGTGTTTAATGGATTTGTGTACAACAAAGGCTTGCTTTTCGATTTCGGAGTAATTAAGTTCAGCACCTTCAAGTTTTGAACTATAAAATTAAATTAGTGCTTCCAAGTTTTGATTATTGATTTGTGTCAGCACTGCTGCATAAGATGAATCAGATGCAAGAGTATATGAAATGAAATGATTTGAAAAATCAAGGGTGTTTAATGCGAGAGCATTTATGATTGCTTGCTTGATTGAATCGAAGCCTCCTTTTCTATATGCCCCCACTTAAACGCTGAATTTTTCTTGATCATGGTTTGTAATGGTAAAACAACTTATGAAAAATCTAGAACAAATCTTTTTACAAAATTAATTTGACCTAAAAATGATTGCATTGTTTTTTTATTATGTGGAAATGGGATATCAGAAATATATTTGATTCTTTCTGGATCAATATAAATACCATCTTTTGAAACAACGAATCCCAAGAGTTTACCTTGGTCAAGAGCAAAAAAGGACTTCTTAGGATTGAGTGAAATGCCATACCTTTTACAGTGTTCGAAGATTTGTTTCATATCATATAAATGATTTGATATTTTCTTAGAAAAGTAGTAATGTCATCCAAATAGACAACTACTGATTTATTGATTAGACCTTTGAATGTTATGTCCATCGCTCCTTGGAATGTAGCTCTGGCATTGATTAATCCGAAAGGCATTTTTTGATAGGCATAAGTTCCCCACTTAGTTCTGAAAGTAGTCTTAAGTCTGTCATCGGGGTGCACCAAAATTTGGTTATACCCTGAAAAACCATCTAAGAAAGACATTAATTCAGAACCAACTATTGAATGGAGCATTTTCTCCATTGTTGGTAGAGGGAAGTTATCCTTTTGACTCACTTTATTAAGATTTCTGAAATCAATACAAATTCTAATGTCACATTTTTTCTTTCTCACTGGCACCATGTTGGACACCCAATTTGAATGTTTGATAGGAAAAATTATCTTAGCTTTCAAGAGTTTGTTTAATTCGCCTTTTATTTGACTCTCGAGGTTGGGATGAATTTTCCTTAATTTCTGTTGTACTGGTTTTTCTTCAGATGTCATTGGAATTGTATGTTGTGTGATAGAAGTATCATATGTTTTCAAATCATCATATTTCCAAGTAAAGACATTTTTATATCTATGCAATAATCTGATAAATGCAATTCTTTCTTCTGAAGTAAGTCCTAATCCCAGATTGATGTTTTGTGGCTTGTCCTCTGTACCAAGGTTTATTAATTCAAATATCAAAGTAGAACTTTGAAGCATTGAATTAGTAACCTGTTTAAACCTATCTTTGATGTCATAAAGGTCTTCAAGTTTGACCATTAGTTTAGGTATTGAATTTTCTTCAAGATTTTCTTTCATTTGAAGATCATGCTCACTTTCATCAATAATTTGATCATCATAGGACTTATCATAAGTTAAGAAATTTAAAATGTCATCATCATGATTGAATACTCGCTAGTTAGTGACATTATCAGGAATCGATGGTTTGAAAATTAACTCTACTGAAAATCTATCGGGACTGTCATCTTCAGGTGGAAGGAGCTTAGAAGTAACATTGGCTAGTAAATTTGCTGCTGCACTCTAGGATCTAGGAATGGGAGAAATAATAAATGCTAGAAAATGAGATACAAGGTCTTGTACCAAGGATTGATAATGTTTAAGGTGACTAGAAATACAATGTATAGTATTTCTAACTTGTTTTATAACAATTTCGGAGTCACCAAACACTTTCAAATATTGTACCTTAAGACCAATTGCGTTATAAAGTCCTTGAATCAAGGCTTCGTATTCAGAAGTATTGTTTGTGCACTCAAATTCTAATCTACATGATAACATGGTATTTTCTCTCTCAGGACTAACTAAAATACATCCTGCTCCCGCACCTTCATTATATTTAGACCCATCAAAATATAATGACCAAAATAAAGGTTTATCTACAGTTTTATTTACAATTTTCTCAGCAATTTTAACACACCTTGATGTATATGTTTGAGAAAAATTTTCAATTTGAGATGTGAAATTATTAACTGAGAAAGGTGATGATTGAGCAGTAAAATTACTAAAGAATGATTTAGATGAATAGTTACCAAGAATGTTATTGTTTGAATGCCATAGGTTGGTTTTCTTGTTCAAACTCTATTACAATATGAGTCACATGATTCTCCCAATCAATCTTAATTTTATTTGGCTTTCCTTTATAGGGCAGCCACATGTGAGACCAATCGGTAGAAATGTAACCATGAAGTTTCTCAGACCAGCCTCTACTTAAAATCAAACCATAGAACTCAGGAATATTAGCAATTAAAATGTCAATTCTCTATACCACTCTCAAATTAGCTGATAACCTAATGGTAAATGAGTTGATTTCTCCTAATACTTGGACCTTAGTTCTATCCAACTGGACAATATGGATTGCAGACTTTTGGGGTTCAATATTCAGTTTAGAACAAACTGAGGCTGGCATTATATTCGAGGAAGCCCCTGAGTCTATTAAGCAATTGTGCAGATTTCTATTATAAATCTCGTAGATCAAGAGAAAAGGAGGAATATGGGAATTTTATCTATCTCCGATTAGAACAACATCAATAGCTTCTACTCTACCGGGTGGTGGTTTACCTATCTCACTAGCAGCTTTGGACAATACAACATTTGGAAGCGGAGAAGAAGGTATTGCATCTAATTCCTTAAGTAGCACTTTTTGTTGATGTTTGAGTTTACTAAGCTCAAACATAGTGATATTTGCCTTCGTTTCCTTCATTTCTTCAATGATGTTGTAATCCATAGAGTCTGTAAATACTAACATTTTAGATGCTGAATGTGGATTGGAAACCGATGGCTGATTTTGAGTAGGTGTCACTATAGACTTCTTTGTGGGAAATTTTTGTTTAGTAGTAGTACCCATGTTCTCTTTCTTCTGAGTTACTTGAATAGGTTCTGGAGTGCCTTTACTCCTGGTACTTACTGGGAAAGCTTCTTGTTCATTTTCAATATCAGAATTGGGCAAAATGAAATCCCACATCCCATGACATTCTACAGTTACCTCTTCTTCAGTTTCTTTAGATGATAAGACTATATCTTCTTCTTCATCGTCTTCGGGGTCTGAATTTGTGTTGGATATAGCATTAGGGGGTTTTGATTTTGGTTTCTTAAAGTTTCTAAATGGCTTTTTAGTTGAAGTCTCAACTACTTGTTTCTTGATTTCTATCATTTCATTTGACATAGTCTTTAGAAATTTTTGGAGACCTTCCATATCATATGGATCTTTAGCCATTTTCTTCTTCGAATAAGCTTTGAAGGTGACTTCTTTGGATTTTCTATCTTTAAGAGCAGCTTTCTTTTCTAAGGCGATAATACGTTTTTTCTACAACAAGTGCCTCTTTCATATTTTCTGCTAGAGTAGGTTTTGCAGCTCTATCTACAAAGATAGATATGTTTGAAGGTAAAGTTGTTATATACCATTCACTTCTAACTTGTTCACTAGGTTTAGAGGCAGTAGGAATCTTATTTAAGAGTTTATTAAATCGTGAATTGAACTCTTTTATAGGGTCTCTAGATTTTGTTTTAAGATTTGAAATATCATTGATTAATGTTGCTACAGATCTGTCATCACCGTATTTAGATAAGAACTATTCTTGGAAAATATTCCAACTAGTAATGGATCTTGATGGTAAGGAAAAACACCAAGACCTGGCTGATCCTTGTAGGGTATAAGGGAAAAGTCTGACAACCACACATTCCTTAGTAACTCCTTTTAAGTTAACTGACAACATAAAGTTGTTTATGTGTTCGTCTGCTTGTATGCCTACATCTGGATTGAATTTTGGAAACCATTTTTCAGGATGGGCTGGCAATGGGTGCAAATGTGCAGGAATTATGATTGCACCAGGATTGTTCCATGGTTTCTGTGCCATTGTCGAGCTACTAATGGATGATAGCACCGATGAAGTTCTAGATAGTTTGGAAGGACGAGATAGTGAGGTTTGAGATGCTTGAGAAATAGGTGTTGAAGTTCCAGTATCCTGTTGAACGACAATCTAGAGTGGAGGAGTGGACGGTTGACTTCACACTGGAGAAGATGAAATGGATGATGATGATGAGAAAGTTTCACTGTCAGACCTTTTAGTTGTCTTTCTTGCTCTTTTCCTTTTAGGAAAAGGTAACTTAGTAGGTTCAATACTGAGCTTTTCACTCTGAAGTCTGGTGAGGGGGTGAGAAGGAACGAATTGTGAAGTTACACTGTGTTGAGATAACTTGAATTTCTGTGGTGATATTGAGAATATTTGAAGTTTATGAATTAGAGACTATACTTCAAGAGATTCAAGAGTTGATTTACCTGAGATGTTTTGGGGTTGAGCAGTGGTTTTTGTTTCCTCAACTTCTCGCTTGAAAAATGGAGTTTCAGCATGCGAAGGAGAAGTTGGAGGTGAGGTGGAGGGAGATTTACTCTCAGAATGGATTGTAGATATGGGTTTTCTCACCATTCATAGTTCATGCCCTCCTTCTAGCGCCAAATATGTTGATGCCTCGAAAATTGCTACATCAACATTGGGGAAAACCACCCGGTCTAGACCTTAAAGGAAACTCCTTTTCCGTTTGGTGTGGTGGCTCAAACTAGATATAATGGGATCAGTTTCCCAATGATTTATAAATGTGATGAATAAGTGATTTATTTTCTAATATCTAATGGGAATGATGGATGATTTATTCTAAGATGCAACAATATAAATAACTAATCTATCATGTGAAGTCTTTCTCTTAGTGCAATTTTTGTTGATTCTTATTGACAAGTAGGCATATAGATGACTCTACTTATAAACAAAAATATTCGTTCATATGATAAGTACTTTGTTCAAGTATTTGAACAAAGTAATAATTAAAATATTATTACACTAATATTTATATATCATTGACATACATATGTATGAAAAATAACAACTCTTAAACATTCAATAGTGAAAAGTCAAAGAACTGCTGTGAAAGCATATACATATATCAATAATAGCAAAATGAATAAATGTTGGTTCACATAGAAGCATGAAACAAAAACAAGATAGTAGTACCATATGTATTTGAGTCTCCTCCAATATGAATTGCATTCAGATCCCACCTTTCAACTTGGAAATTCTTTTACAGGAAGCAATAGTGCACATCAAATAAAAGTATTCTTCATCAAAGCTCAGAATTCCGGTCCATTTTTTATAAAAATAAATGTATCGGAAGCACAGTAGTGCAACTTCCAATCCAAGTCTTAATACAAAAATTTGAGGACCCTTTCTAAAAACATGAAAGGGTCTATAAATACTATTAAACTGACAAACTATGAAATAAATGTGCTATGTGCTGGTATAACCAAATCACAAAAAAAGGTGAAAATCTTCTTAAAATAGGCATGCTGCAGTCGGTCAGAATGGTTCATTGCATTGGCTGATCATCTCGTGACGTGAGTTGGCAAATGGCTAGCATCGGTTGAAGTTCTGGAAGATGACTTATGCTTGAGTGTAACTGAGCAGTGTATATGGCATCAGTAATTTCAGGAATCATATGATCAATTGTATCGGTGAGGCATTTCATCACTGTCCACTGACTATGTGGTTTAACAAGGAAAAACCAAAAGGTTTCCCATGTTAAAGTTTGAATTCCTGTGATTAATCTTTCCTTCTACTCCAGCTTTTGTTTCCATGTCTGTTCTAATGCTTTTATCAATGGAAGTTTCCCTGGAGAACACTCTGTAATTAAATTTGATAAATAAAGAGTATCACTTATCAATTCAACCATATTGCTTGTTTCCAATCTACATCTTGATGTCGCCCTTTCTTCTTTCATTAGTTGAGATTGCCATTCAATGAATAGGATTTCTTTATGTGATTCTAGAATTTGTGGTAGATTAGCAACTTTTCCTTCTTTGGTTTCTTTCCAAGAGAGAAACTCTGTTAATCTTTCATCTGCTTGCTCCAATTTCTATCTCGCATCAACTAATTTATCAATCATAGATGATGAAATTTCACATAGGGGAAGAACGAGTGAGATGTTATGACATAATAGGCTCAAATGATTAGACAATGCTTTGGTAATTTGTAGAGCCTCCGATTTGAATTCTCCCACTTGAGGATATTCTTTGAATCTTTCTATTTGCAGTGATAGTTGAGCGATATGTTCTTATTTTGATTTGCTCAACTATTCATTTAATGATCGCAACTTGCTCAATGCTTGGGATAGTTCCTGTTGCTTCTGAATTGCATGTTGATCAATCCTTTGTTTTTCTTTAAACAATTGTTCGTTCAATTGATAATCTGACTACCTTTGGGCTGTTAACTGTTGTTCCAACTGCTCTATCTTTTGTTGCTTCTCTTGTACTAGTGTTCCAAGCAAAATGATTGCTTGGTCCTTTTCCTTGAGTAAGTTGCTGACCTTCGATGCTTTATCTATTGTAGCCGTTGTGTATGCTCCAACATACTGAGAAAGTTTAGTGAGATCTTTAGATGGATTGACTTCTTCTCTCCATACCATGTTTGTTATCTCCATTTGTGAAGTCAAAAGAGGAGATTGATCAAATTTCCTCTTTTTCCTTTGTCTTTTGATTATAGCCTTATGCTTAGGGCTGTGGAAGACATCCAAGGTTGGTATTTATTTTACATGTAAAACAATTTCATTGGATGGATTCTCAAGGATTATTTCTACATCCTTTTGAGTCATGGGTGGGCCGCTAGTTCCTTCAGTCGAAATTGTATTGATTGCTGATTTCTAACTAGTTGTCACCTTAGGTGTGTTGAATCCTTGTAGACTTTCCGTATTACTGATGATAGAATCAAAGTGTTACCATTCTTTGATCAGTTTAGGATCAACATAAATAATTGAATCAATGAGTTCACCACTTTTTCCTTGCCCCTGCTCCTGCTCTGGAAATTTTTGTTTTTTAAGAATCTTTTCTACTACAGGAGTCTTGTCGAAAGCTTCTTGTTCAGTTTGAATTGTAGGGGTTGTATCTAATAGGTCCATAGGCAAAGTTTGCAACCTCTGGCATCTGATCCTATTGAACGTTTCTAGCCCCTCTTCTTCATACCTGATCCTAGCCAATCCTTTAACCTGGAAAAATGTTTCAGCTGAAGAAAATAAATCATCAAAGTCATCCATTTCATGATTGAATTTGGCAAGTTTAGCTTGAGCGGTGAAATTATGGGCAACCTTTCTTGGGTCGTATTGCCTATTGGGAATGGTGGCAAGATTCAGCATCTGAATCTTCTTTGCCTCTTTTTCTACATGCTTGTAATCATGTGAAGTAAAAATGCCACATCGTAGGGGGAATATAGGCCACATTTGTTTCTTGGAATCCCTAAGGATTCTTGATGTCCCTTCAACAGTTATTTGATATGCCAATTCTCGTGCTAACAATTTATTGGGAACATATAGAGGGATAACATGGGGTTTAGTGACACTACCAAAAATCCTCACATAGGTAAATTTCTCTTCTCCGAACCAGCTACCTACTACTGTCAGATCAATTGTTGCTTCCTGGGATATCCTGGGGGCAGGCTCATTGAAAATAGAATAAAATACAGGTAAAACAAAACCATTGCAAATTTTGTACAGGTGATTCTTGTAATGTGCCTTCCACAACTGTTTGTGGTAAATATGAATAGGATTCAGATCTTGGGAAGTCCACTTCCATCTGAGTATCAGGAATTCAGAATTAAAACAAATAATATCCAGAATATATGCACTGTAGTAGAAAGGAGGAATTATCCGAGAAGTTGTAGTGGCTAGTCTATTAGACAAAATATTTGCCCAATCCATAAAAGAACCATTAATTGCAGCTTCCATTAACGAGACTATATCTATAGTGAATTTTATAGAATCATGTTGTCCCCATAGTCTACACATCATAGCTCCATCATAGCAATAAGGAGAAGCTAATGAGTCGACATAATACTTACCCGATGACTCGTGCTTATGTTTCTCCAGGAAATGCCTCCATTGCTTGATCGAGTCCGACTCCAAGTCGTTTTCCTTTGCAAATACTTCTAGGAATGCCTTGTTGTATTGCTTCTCAGGTGGAGGTAGATGGTACATTTTCCTGAGATCTTTAGGCTTGAATGAGCCGAATATACTTCCATCTACCGTGGAAAATGTTCTATCTAAAGTTGGGATTTTCTCAACAACCCATCTAACCATATCAGAGTATGGAAAAATTTTGGCCCGCGTTGTTATCCTGTGAAGGTATGAATAGGCCAACTCTTTGAGGGTTCCCTCTGAATTGTTGGTTGAAACGGCTGCGGCTTCCACTTCTAATTCCTCAATCTCTTCTACTTCTATCAAATTATAAGTGCTTTCCCAGCTATCATTTCCTAGACTGAGACATGTCGTATTTGATATTAATCCCTTCTTGCTCAGTCTTGGTTCTTTGGCTACAGGAGTTGTTTTGGCCTTCTTAGATTTCTTTCCCATCTTCTCTGGATTCATGGATTCGAAGGAACTCTGCATAGGCAATTGCAAACCGTAACACAGAGATATTGCCGCTGAAAGCCAATATGAAAATGAACAGAATTACGGTGATTGTCATATGATAAATCAAATGTAGTTAAGAATTTACCACGGATGAAATATTTTAAAGGACTTACTCTTAACTGTAGAATTTAATAGTTGTTCGAACCGTCAATTGTGGTGAACTAATACCATAACTACCCATCTTGTCGATTGTATACATGATTATTTCAAGCGTGTCTTCGCATTTCCTCGATCGGCGATCAGCGATAAATCGCAAATCACAATCAGGAGTTTCAAAGGGAGAGGCTTTATGACTTGCAACGAATATCTCCGATTGCCGAAAAGTGATATTATAATAAAGCGGAGTACTATTCATGCAAACTATTTTAGCGTATGTTTCCCTCTTGAGATGTGCACACAATTGATTGATCGCAAATCAAGGTTTGGCTTTTGCTTTTATCCCTTTTTCATACAAACATCTCTGATTTCCAATTGCAATTTCCTTTATTGGATCGGAATATTTGATGAGGCCTTGTGTGTGTGGCTTTGTCATATGATATCTCCGATTGCTGATTGCGATTTCCTTTATCGGATCGGAGGATTTGATGAGGCTTTGTTTGTGTGTGTCCCTTTGTCATTTGATATCTCTGATTGCCAATTGCGATTTCCTTTATCGGATCGGAGGATTTGATGAGGCTTTGTTTGTGTGTGTCCTCTTGTTATTGTGATATGAGATCTCCAATCGCTTTATCGCAATGTAGAATTGTTTAAAATATTTTAAAAGAACACTTTGTTTTTTATCAAAAGGCTTTATAAAATGAATTATTTACATCGGGCCTTTTGATAAGGATTTTTCTTGTAATGAGGTCAATACCAGTTTTATTTATCAACTCACAAATCTAACTAAGTTTATTTTAAAAAGGACTTATTTCATATTAATTTTTTTTTAATAGAAATGGGCGGTTGTTGTACAACACAATAGGTTGTTAGTGTTTACCTAAAAATGACTATGATTAACCATTGCTGACCATGATGCCCTTGTTGACCATGGTTGAACATTATTAACCATATTGACCACATAAACCATTATTGAAAATGGTTTGACCATGTTTGACATTAGTTGATGATGGTTTCCCAAGTTGTTTATGATGTTCTATGGTTGAATATGGTTGACTGTGTTTAACCAAGTTTAACTATGGTTTTGTATGGTCAACATATGGTTAACTAAGGTTGCCCATTGTTAACTATGGTTGACCATGGTTGATTATGGCTGAAGAGGGTCAACCACGGTTAATAATGGTTGATGATGGTTGACAACATTGATGAAGAGTTACAATGGTTGACAAGATTGACCTTAGGTGACTATCGTAAGCCATTAGTGAAAAGGTTTGACAATGATATACTATAGTTAAATATAACCATTGTTGACCATGTTAACCATGTTTGACCATTGTTGACCTAGTTTGAGCATGGTTAACTATGGTCGAACTTCTTGCCCATATTTAACCATGCTTAACTTGTTCAACCATGGATGCAATTATAAGAGCATGGTTGACTATGGTCAAGTATGGTTAACCATTATTGAGGTTTTCAAGTATGGTTGAATATGGTTATGTGTGGTAAAAAACACAACACCCTCATTTTAACTTTATTATTATCATAATAATAATAGGGACCCTTTTGTATTTGCATTTGGCTTTTGAATCATTGGTTATTTCCTTTTTGCCTAGTTTGCCTTCTTTTATTTTCAGTTTAACATAATCTTATTTTAATAAAACTTTATTTTATTATTCATTAATTAGAATAATTGAATCAAATAGCCTTGGAGTCCAAGACTTATATGAAAGTATGATTTTATCCTTTTTTATTGAACCAAAGTGAAATCAGGCTTTTGAAAAATAAATCACTGTCGGAGTAATAAACTTTGGAAAACTTTTATTTGAAGTTCGCTAATGAAAACATACCACAATGCATATAACAGAACCCTTTAAGATAAATCACATACCAGCATTTTTATCAAGTGTCATAACGTAAAACCTCTGATATCACTTCACTTCACTTCCGATTGGCGATATGTGATATCGCATAAACTTCCGATCACCGATATCACATAAACTTTTGATTGCCGATATCACATAATCCTCTGATCGCCGATATTGTGTCACCTTCGATGTGTTCCTATTGCCGATGTGCAATATCACATAATCGCCAATTTGCTCAAAGCTTCGATACAAGAACCTGATTTTGATTTAACTTAATATTTAATCATTAAATCACATCTTCCATATCGGAAATTTCAGATAGAACCTTTGAATAGACTTAATCTCTAATCGCCAATATGATATACAAAATTGATGTTATTTATAATTACGTTTTAATGTTATTACGCGTCTGCTATATCGCAAGTTTGCAGTGTATGTCATGTTGTGATTGTTTTAAAACCTTCGATATCCATCTATTTCTACCACCTGCCACGCTTTGGTTTGATCACTGCTATAAAGTATGTATGATCATTGTTTTAAGGTTTCAGGATTTTAATATGGTTTACTTTGTGATTTTTTAATATTTGTGTGATTTATAATAAACGCTTATTGCTCTGTCTTATTTATTTTGATTGCAGGGATAATCCAGGGGGCCGATTCTGGAAGATATTACACTTCCGATTTTAATCGAGTGGTTGAACTACTTTAGTGCTAAAAAAGAGAAAAGAATAGGGACCGTGGATAAGGATATTCATGGATTTTGTTGGAAAAAACCTTTCAACTTATTCAAAGTCTGTTGGAATCAGATTCAGATTTGCTAAGTTAGGCCAGGATATTTGTTGAAGATTAATTTATATTTGTATTTTTATTTGAGAAATTAGGGAAAGATTGTTATTATTTCAAATGTATAAATACCCATCTCGGTTATGAGATCAGGGTTCTGATTTGTATTCAAAAATACACATATATGTGAACTATTGTCTGCAAACGATATTTTATTTTAATGTGGAACCGTCAAGCATTTCAAGAGAAGGCATAACAAAATTCTTCTTGGTTACTATTATTCTAGATATCTTCTATCTTCGTTTTTCAAACAAATTGTTTATTCCATTTATTTATGTGTATTGAATTAGGCTTGATATTTTTCACTATCGGAGATATCAATAAAGCAATATTCAATTATTGAATACTTTAATTGAGTTTTACATGTCTATTGTCATCAAAAGATAGTTTTGATTAATTAGTTTTACATGTCTATTGTCATCAAAAGATAGTTTTGATTAACTATTTAATTAAGAATACTTTTATCATTTAAGAGGTTCATTTCCAGTTTTACTTTTTGATCTATATTACTAAGTAATAGTGGAAAGTTATAAAAACATGTAAACTCAATTAAGCCCAGGCATATCTAGTTAGTAAGTAAACAATTTAGATTATATTAGAGTAATAGTTATGCAATTCTTAACTTAGAGTGAATAGCTTATCATTCATTTATTTCTATATTATACACTTGTTTTCAAAGGGTAACTAGTCCCACAATACTAGTCGAAGCCACCACTTCAACATATATAACTCTAAGTTAAAGGCCTTGACTAGGTGGATTTCCCCAAATGTTGATTAGAACATTTTGCCCGATCAACATTTTTGGCGCAAGAAGGAGGGCCTACGGTTGTGGATGGAAAGAAAATCTAAATAAAAAACTTTAGGTCATTCTAAGAGTCAATCCCCACCCAAATCACCTACAACTTCCAGGTATTCTTCTTTGAATCCCCGTTCTGAGATTGTTGAAACATCTAATAGATATCCTAGCCCTAAAAATGAATTAACTAGTAAACATTTTGTTCATACTCCTTAGCCTGAGAAACCAATTGAAATTCTTAAGGTAAAAAATCTTATTGAAAAATTGGGTATATTTTCACTTTCTGAAAAAAAATATTGATCAACTTGAATATTCTGAAGGAAGTATTACTTCTTCATTAAGATCTATAGGAGTACTAAGTCATTCCCAAAGTGAGAAGCTCAAGATTCCACCTTTTGAATTCCTATTACCTTTTCCTAAGGAAAATCATGTATGGTTCATATTCTTCTGATAGTGAGAGTATCTTATCACCTGTCACTCCTTCGTTTCCCACATCTGCTTCACCATTATCGAATCATCCTCTAATACTTTCATTTACCTGTTCTCTTCAATCAAATTACTCATCTACAATTGGAGTTTCATCATCAATTGTTATTGCCTCTTTAGGTCCATCAAATCCTATAGCTATCCCAAATCCCACAAGAAATCCAAGAATGGCTAATCAAAATCCAAATCCAAACCGAAATCGGCCATGGAATAACCCTGGGGAAGTTTTCATGCCACCTCCCCTACATCCGATTCCTAATCACCCTGAAAAATGATTGTCGAAGTCAGTCCAAAAAGTGACACTTCAACTGAAGAACACATTAATAATTTCATGCTCGCTATCAATTTAAATGTTGTCAATCATGAAGACGTTGTCTGTGAACTGTTCCCATGCACCTTTGAAGGATCAACAACCTCATGGTAATTTTCTCTTCTTGTTGGTTCGATTAATTATTGGGATACTTTTGAAGGATATTTTCTTAAAAAGTTTGGTGATCATAAAACAACTGCAAATTTGATAAATGAACTATCTAATTTGAAAATCTCACCAAATGAAAAGGTCAAGTATTTCAATTCCAGATTTAATGAATTACTAGATAAAATCCTAGACACATCTTGACCCAACGATGAGGTATTAATCGAATGGTATATTAGTTATTTTTCAGGTAACATTGCTATGTTTGTAGATATGGCCAATAAAACTACATTAATTGATAACATGAAAGAGGCCTTGTTGTTGAAAACCACATTTTGTCTTTGGAAAAGGAATCAGTGTCCATTGAAAAGAGATCCGTAAAAAAGTAAAAGGAAGATCCAGAAAAGAAATCTTATAAATATGCATTTGATGTTGAAGGACTATAAAAAATCTTCAAGTCTATGACAAATGAAATTGTTGAATTAAAGAGACAGGGGGCAGAGATTTCTTCAATAAAAGGTTATAGACCCATGAAAAGAAATCCACCTGCTCAATCATTACCTCCTACACAAAATTCAACTATTGATTCAGATGAAGAATAGGAAGACAGAACGATGCCAACCAAAGAGGAAGACGAAGAAAAGGTAATCGAAGTTAACAACATATGGGATTTCTTGCCTTTTTCTTCAAATAATGAAACAAAAGAAGAAATGTCTGTTACAACAAGGAGTAAATAAGCTGTTGCTAATTCACAGAAGGCTTAGAAAACTACGACCACTACTTCTGGTAATAAAGGTATTCCTAAAAATAAATCCTCTTACAATTCTCCTAGTTCATCTTCAACATCCAAAACTTTGTTGATTTTTGACAATATTGATTATAACATAGTAGAAGATATGATTAAAACTAAAGCGAACATTTCTATGAATGAGGTTTTGAAATTAAAACAAAAACATAATTTACTTTTAAATGCATTAAATGTTGTCCCAAATCCTTCTTTTCCATCTACTTTTGTCATTAATAAATTGTTAAAAGAAAAAATCCAGTCTTATAATTTTATTCCTGAAAAGTATCATCCTTCCGATTTTATTATGATTGGTGATCGATCAAACTCTCATACAACCCCTTTTCTATTAACTTATGAAATTTTCAATAAAAATGTTCACAACTACCTAGTAGACTTAGGAGCTTCTTCCAACATAATTCCATATTCAGTTTTTCTAAAGATAAATGTACAACCTTTAAAGTCTTCTCTCTAGATTGTGCAACTAGATAGAACAAGAGTTAAAGTTATTGGAGAATTGAATAGGGTGTTAATCTGGTTGTCTTATAATTCCAAAACCTTCCAAACTATTGATATTATAGTGGCTGATATTCCTAAGTTATATGGTTTAAACCTTAGCAGGGATTGGTCTGAAAAATTGCACAGTTATTTCGCCACTAATTGGTCTCACTTCTGGCTTCCATACAATGGTAAGCCAAATCAGATTAGAGTGGAACACGAAAAACACATGAAACTCATAGTCACCGATTTTGAAGAGGAAAATGGACCAGTTACATTTACCAATAATATTTTGGGAAACTACACAACTGAGTCATTCTTTGGTTGTTTTTATAGCTGATACTTCCCCTTTACCTAAGGAATTTTTCTCTTCATAGATTGAAAACTACTACCAAATAGGTTCCTCAAAGTGCTTAAATTTTGTGGATACAAATGTAAATAATGTAGATAATGATGTAGATAGTTTTTGGAAACTTTATTTTGATGGTTCCAAATCTAATGAGGGCGCAGGAATTGGTTGTATTTTGGTTAAACCAAACAAAGAAAAGATCATGATTTCTTGTAGACTCCAATTTGAATGCACTAACAATGTAGCTGAATACAAAGCATTAGTACATGGATTGCAAAAAGCTATCATCATTGGAGAAAAATTTATAAAGGTATATGGTGACTCTAAAATTGTGATAAGATAGGTACATAATATTATTCATTGCGTTTCAAGTCATCTTAAACATTATTAGTCATTAATTTAGGAATTGATTTCTCATTTTACAACATTCAACATAATACCAATTTCTAGGATTCAAAATGCTAGCACTGATATTTTGGAAAAAACTGCATCTAAATTAATCCGTCATGAAAATTTTAGCCCAGATTGGTTTTATATTCAGTTGATTTTTCGTCCTTCTATTCCCAACAATATCATAAATTGGAGAGTTTTCAATGATGATGAAGATATAATAAACTTTCTCACATTTGAAGGAACTTACACTAATCAAGTTATTGATGAGGAAGAACATGATAGAAATCTTAATACTTCTTCTAATGATAAACTCAGTGAAAATTCTTTTCCCAGAACAATAGTATGTTGAAAAGTGTGCAACAAGAAATGCTTGTTGATAATGCAACAAGATGATGGAGCTTAGTGGAAAGGAGTCGCCTTCACTAAGTGGGCCGGCAGGCTATTTTTGGTGCAAGTCTATTTTTAGACTATGTCTATTTTTAGACATATGGATCATGTCTATGGATTGCAGGTTGTTGTTTATGGATGATTGATCAAGTTGGAAAAATAGATGGACTCCTATTTTTGATGAAAGTGTGAGTGATCACAGTGTGAGTGATCAAGTCTATTTTTAGACTGGCTGTCAAAAATAGAAAAGTCAAATATTATTATCTCACAATAATATTTGGACTATAAACATTGTCTTATTCTCTTGGAGCACTTCAGTTCGAGCTACGGATGTGGCACATGCAATTGCATGAAGGAAATACGTGGTTCTTATGGGTTAGTTGAATATTTGCATGCATGACTTCAGTCAGAACTCAAGTGAGTTGAGTTTAGTGGACTGGAGGTGCAGTTGATGGAGTTGTGTTCAGTTTAGCTTTGTTAAACTGGTTGTATTTAGTCTAACTAGCGAATAGACTAGAGATGAGTTGGGTGAATTAGGTATTAATTAATTCACAAGTTATTAACTCATAATACAACTAATGAATACATCAGTTAACTCAGTTGCATGTCAGTGCATGTTCAGTTCAACAGGGACAGGTGGTAGAGAATCAAATTGCTATCAGTTGTGACTATAGTTGTGCACCAGATCTTGCACAATCAAGGGATTGAGTATGCCAATGAGTTTGCCCACGTATT
>APFE031663087.1:0-21371 GCA_000404065.3 Pinus taeda | reverse complement strand
GACTAGATTGTTATTAATACCATGAAAAAAACATTATTAACCCTAATATTAGTATTAATAAAAATAAAAATGGCACATGGTATTCACCAAGATGACACATGGTATTGACCCATGGTATTCACCTGGAATGTAGCCTATTTAAATGGGGGAATTAAACCAGCATAAATCCATCTTTACTCTGGATCTACTAACCCGCCAGAGGTATCAAATATCGTGATATGCAAACTAGCATAGAGTGAAAAAATATTTGATCCCTCTCGCGGCTTGGTGGATCAAGAGTAAAAATGGATGTTGTAATTTAATGTATGTTAAACATTTTAGCTTGGTTAAAATAAAAAATAAAATAAAAATCAACTATTAATTTTATTAATTTTTATAAATTACTAATAGTAATTTTTAAGCTCCAGGTTTATGATAACCCATGGTAATACCAGATCTTACAAGATTTTATAATTGAGTAAAATATTCGCCATGCCTGGTGAGAGATTCGCCAAAAAATTATATATACATATTATATTATTGATAAATCACCTTCCATTTTTCCTATATACCATGGAGATTCGCCCATTTATTATACTTATAAATTTATGGGGGGTTCTTAAAATTTTCCCTGCTACTGAACCATGAAGAAGAAGAATTGATCGAGAATGTCTCATACTATTCTCTACTGACCCGAAGTCAGTTTCATCTGAAGAGAGTGTGTCACATCACTCTTACTGACCTGAAGTCAGGTTTATTGATCCCAGATCAATATCACAAGATAGTGTCTCAAACCACTCATACTGATCCTAGATCAATTTCATTGATCCTAGATCAATGTCACAAGAGATTGTCTCAAACCACTCATACTGATCCCAGATTAGCTTCATTGATCCCAAATCAATGTCACAAGAGAGTGTACCACTCATACTTATCCTAGATAAGTTTCATTGATCCCAGATCAATGTCACAAGAGAGTGTCTAAAACTACTCATACCGATCCCATATCAATTTCATTGATCCCAGATCAATGGAGGTCATCCTAGCATAGGGAGTATGGTAGATACAACAATGCATCCATCAATAGTACTAATATTGTCCCTATCCTCATTTCCCTCCTCATTGATCAGACGAGAGGTACTTCCCATGAGTCCCAGACTACATAGGTAGGATGCCTCCATAGGAGAACTAATCATCCTATCCACAGGAGAATGAATCATCCTGTCAGTGGATGCCACATAGAACTAATCATCCTGGCCTACAGGAGAACTAATAATCTTGTTCCATAGTCGCCACGGAGAAAAAATCATCCTAGCCCACAAGAGAACTAGTCATCTTGTTCCATAGTCACCACGGAGAACAAATCATCCTGGCCCACAAGAGAGCTAATCATCATGTTCCATAGTCGCCACGAAGAACAAATCATCCTAGCCCATAGGAGAACTAATCATCCTGTTGCACATTTTCCACAAGAGAACTAATCATCCCGACCCATAGAAGAACTAATTATCCTGTTCATAGCGCACCACTAGGGGAGGGTGAGTTTCCTTGTGGTCGTATGTTGCTCCAGTAAGTACCCCAAGCCCCCCAGAGCTCCTAGAGCTCAATGCATGCAAAATGCAGGACCATTATAAGAAGGTCTCTCAACGACTCCAAGTCGTTTGGGAAAGTCAGAGATTAGGCTTTGCCAAAATGTATGCGACATGTACATCAGTCTCAATGTGATGGAGCCTTCTCGCTCATCGAATTACCATATCACAGATAAGGTAGTATCTGATGTCTATCTGTTGGCGCAATCATCGAATATGGGATTCCTCAATAATAGAATCCCCCCTCTGGTTGTCATAGAGAATCACAGTGGTATTCATCATGTGTACAAATATCTCACTTAAGAGCTTCTGCAACCATGTAGCTTCACACGAGATCATACTTGTAGCTATGTATTCAGTCTCGGCGGTGCTTATAACAACCTACTTTTGCTTCTTGCTCATCCATGATATCAAAGCAGAATCCAAAGAGAACCAACACTGAGAAGTGCTCTAGTGATCCTCCACATTGCCTACCTAGTCAGCATTTGAATAATCATGCAGTTTCATATTTCCAGTAGTGTATCTCAATCCATGAGAGATTATGCCTCGAAGATATCTCAAAAGATTCTCGGCACCAATCCAGTGAGGCTCAACCAAATATGAGCTCACCATGTTAACTAGAAAACATATGTCCAGATGGAAGTTCACCAAGAACATCAACGTGAATGAGTTTATGAAACACAGAGGCATTTCCCAAATTTGGTTTGACATCACTACCATATAACTTCTAAAAGTTAAGATCCTCGAGGTACTCAGAGGCTTGCAGTTTATCATTCCACATCCAGAATCCAAATCCCTCTTACTTCTGCAAATGAGAGGGTCTGCACCTGTCAGAAATAGGTCATCCTCATAAGGTTTCGATATGAGAGGTCTATCATCCACAACCTTCAGGTAATGGTTTGGATCAGTTTCATTCCTAGTGAATCTCAGCGTCATCAGATAGCTATCAATCCTCTCATACTACACCTAGGGTGTTTTTCTTCAAGCCATAGAGGGCTTTCTTCCACCTGTATACACGAGATTCCCGATCATGAATCTCAAACTCCATAGGTTGTTCCAAACCTGTGGACCTACTACATGAGGGGAATGGTCCCCTTATAAGATTTTCCTTCGGTACATCTTAGACATGTACCTTCATTCTCTTCTTCAATTCAAGCATCCCTATCACCATCTGACTCACATCAGGTAGGGCCCCAAAGGTAGACCTCCAGTGTTATAGATGCGATATGTCAATTGACATGATCCCTAATGGACCATCTGCAACTTGATACAAATTTCCAACCCTTAACCCATGAGAAAAAACATCTTTGAAAATTCCATTTTTTAACACATACCTTTCCATTAATGAATGCCACCCTGTAACCTTTGACTTCCATTTTCGAGATGTACAACAGGTTATTCTTGTAATTAGGTACATAAAAGAGTTTCTGTAAATGAATCGAGTTACCCTTATTCAATTGAGAGTTAACATTCCCTACACCCTTTCCGAGATAGGTGACATCAGCTCCAAGTATAATCCCATGAGTGTTTCCATCTCTACCAAATTAGATAGTGCACCCATCTATCTGATAAAGTGCCTTGAAGCACTACATTCTATAATCTAGATTCCCAAAGAATTTGAAGGAGAGGGCCAATACAAGATAACGCTTCTTTATCTTATCAGAAACAACATTTTATTCTTCATACTTGGGGTTCCTTTCTTTCCATGATGATTCGTCCATTTCCTTGATGACCTGCATTACCTATCATTCCTTTGATCATTGAAGATGTCCCTGGAATGATTGTTATCATCATCAAGTGATTTGTCCCTGCCATTTAGACACTCCTTCGCATAATGGCCGAACTAGTTATCTGCCTTTCCTTCCACCTTGAGATTTGGTCTTCCAATGAAGTGATATTTAGGTAGGCCATATTCCACTGTGCCATTCTGATAATATTCTCTGCTTTGACTTCACCCTTGGTGAATTTGAAGAGGGATGAGGAATCCATTGATCTTTTTGTCCTTTCCCAATTGTCTTCAGTGATTTCTCTTTCACTCTTGCTTGGGCATTATCTTCACCTCAGCTTTGATACCATGTTAAATTTTAGGTATGTTCTATGCTTAGAGCAATTTATTTCAATTTTCACACTTAGCTCAATATATTTTCCAGATTATCAATCACATCAACATTAAAGTAAACTGCAGATAGAACATAAAAATAAATCACAGAAGACAAGCCAAGACAAGAGGACACAAGATGTGGCACTAGCCAGGGACAAACCCCAATGTGGGGAAACCCTTAATTAATTCTTCTTATATGTTCTTCAATAGTTCAGCAGAGAGAGCGAGAGATAGTACGCTTACAACAGAAGTCAACACTTTGAATTATCTAGATAAAAGCATAGATCATCTCTAAGAAGATGATACGTGAGTTCAATTAAAGACATGCTACTTCAACTAATTCTCCAAGGTGACTCCTTCACCTATCGTTGTGCTACATTTCGTCATCATGCTGCACCTCACTGTGCTGCACTATGCTGCACCCATCATCACTATGCTACATCTCATCATGCTTCATTAATCATGACTATACCCATCACCATACTGCATTATGTGCCATTGCTGCACCATGTTTCCATACTGACCTATGTGCTGGCTGCCTCTTGCTTGTTTGTTGTCCCTAGCATGCTTATGGTCCTTTGCATGCTTGTTGTTGCATGCTAGCTGTCCCTTGCATGCTAGCTGTAACATTGCATGCTTGGTGTATTTTCTGTTAAGTACCATATAACTGTCCCAATGTTAGTTAGTTGTCCCTTGCATGCTACTCTCCTTCAGAGATAGATGCTCTGGCTGTTTCGGCAGTTTTGGCAATTGCGGTTGTTCCCAGCAGTTCTGACAGTTCTGACAGTTTCGATAATTCGTCTATTCCTGACAGTTTCAGCAGTTCCGGCTTTTCCCCGTAGTTCCGACAATTCCTGGCAGTTCTAGCTTCTGCCCTTTGCGTCAGCTTTCCTGATTGTTCCAACAGTTCCGGCTATTCCCAGTAGTTCCAGCTATTCCCAACAGTTCCAACAATTCCGGTAGTTCCGACAGTTTCGGCAGTTTTGGTAATTCCAGCTTTTCCTGGCAATTCTGACAGTTCCGGCAATTCTGGCTTTTCCGCCTTCTTTGGCTTTTCTGACAATTCCTACATTTCCGGCTTTTCCGACAGTTCCAGCTTTTTTCCCTCTAGATCAGGGCAACATTATTCCTTAGGATCTCTCCTCCTACTAAAACCGAAAGACAAGTAGAGAGAGGAAGAGATCCCAAGTGTGTTGAAATGACTTGAAGGCCACCTCTATTTATACTAAAACGTTGAGCACATGTGGGGTTTATTTGGTTGTTTGCCGACCTTGATGAATTGTCTTATAACACAAATAAATTCATAACTCCATGAATACTTATCAGAATCAGATGACCTTTTGATCAATCCTACACCTCTTGATTAGAGGGATCGAAGATAAATACCAGCTGCCATAAATAAGATGACCCACATGGAGTTTGGCCCTAGTTTCCATTTTTAACAACTATTGTCTATAAGCGATATTTTATTTTAATGTTGAACTATCAAGCATTTCTAGAGAATGCATAATATAATTCTTCTTGGGTACTATTATTTTGGATTGCTTTTGTTTTTTTTCAAAAGAAATTGTTTATTCCATTCATTTCGATGTATTGAATTAGACTTGGTATTTTTCACTATTGGAGATATCAATAAAGCGATATTTAGTTTTTGAATGATTTAATTGAGTTTTACATGTCCATTGTCATCAAAATCTAGCTTTGATTAACTATTTAATTAAGATTAATTTTATCATTTAATAGGTTCACTTCGAGTTTTACTTTTTGATCTATATTACTAAGTAATATTGGAAAATTATAAAGACATGTCAACTCAATTAAGCCCGGGCATATCTAGTTAGTAGGCAAATAATTTAGATTATATTAGAGTAATAGTTATGCATTTATTTACTTAGAGTAAATAGCTTATCATTCATTTATTTCTTTATTATACACTTGTTGTGAAAGCGTAGCTAGTCTCACAATACTCATCAGAGCCACCACTTCAACATATATAGATCTAATTTAAAGGTCTTGACTAGGTGGATTTTCCCAAATGTTGATTAGGAAATTTTTTTTAATCAATATAGTAAGGTTGTTTATAGTTGAACATGTGTGAAAATAAGTGATAATGTTAGATAATGTAAGACCATGTATGATCATTTAAGACCATGGATGTGTTTATTTTACCATGTTTGAGAACAATTGATCTTAGTTAAACATGGTTGACTGTGGTCAACATCTAGTTGACTATGGGTGTACATAGTTGATCACAATTATTAGTTTTACCTATAAATGATTGTGGTTGACCACGATTGACCATGATGCCCATGTTGACCATGATTTTCCATGTTTAACCATGTTGCGATAGTTGAGCATTATCAACCATGCTAACCACATAGACCATTATTGAAAACAGCTTGATCATGTTTGACACTAGTTGACCATGGTTGCCTAAGTTGTCTACAATGTACTATGGTTGACTATAGTTAACTAATGCAAACTATGGTTGTCTATGGTAAACACATGGTTGACTAAGGTTAACCATTTTTTACTATTATTGACCATGGTTGATAATGGTTAAAGAGGGCCAATCGTGGTTGATAATGGCTAATGATGGTTGATCATGGTTTACAAGGTTGATGAGGATTTGCCATGGTTGACTAAATGTTGATAAGGATTGACCATAAATGGCCATGTTGATAATTAGTAGTAATAATTGGTATTTATTGATGATGGTTAAATATGGTTGACCATTAATGACTAGGTTAACCATGGTTGACCATTGTTGAGTTGGTTTAAGCATGGTTGACTCTAGTCAAGTATGGATAACCACAGTCAACTTGTTCAACCATGGATGTGATTATAAGAGCTTTGTTAACTATGGTCAAGTATGGATAACCATTGTTGAGTTATTTCAACCATGGTTGAATATGGTTGACTAAGTTTTACCAAGTCAACCATAAACAACATGCTAAGTTTGACAAAGCTTATGGTAAAGAATTCTCATTCACGATCAACCATAGTCAACGATAAACAACATGGTCAACCATAGTGAATATGGCTTCTTAAGCTTATCCATGGTCAACATGGCAACATAATGGACCAATGTCAAACATTTCTAAACCATGGTCAACGATGGTCTACATGGTTGACCATGGGAAACATGACTACATAGCCAACATGGTCATCCCTAACATGGTTGACTATGGTCAAGTATGGTTGACCATGGGTAAACATGCTTGACCATGATTGACAACATTTAACAATATATGAATATGGTTGAGCATGCTGACTATGATTGAAAATGTGGTTCATTATGGATGTCCATGGATGAGCATGGTGGTCATGGTTGATAATGGTGACCATGGTTAACCATTGTTGAATTGTTAAATATAATAATAATAATTATATTATTATTACATAAATCACATGGTTAACCATGTGATTTGTTACATATAATAATATTATTATATTAAATTATAAATATAGAGGTTTCTATCTTTGTATAGTGACATGAAGCTTCCACCGCATCAAGAGAAGATCGAAAAGAAAATGTCTGGCCAATGGCATCTCTTGAACTGTCAAACGTGATTTTTGAGCAAATGTCTAAAGTCATTTTTAGATATGGTAAGTTTTGGTTCACTCCTTTGGTCTTCTTGAGTTGCAAGGTTTGATCTAGGTTTACACAATCTGTGCAACTATCTGAATGATGCAGATATACAAGAAAAAACCCCATGCACCACCTAATTTGGGCTTGGAGAAGAGTTTTAAGAATTGAAACATGGGGAGAGCTTATAACTCTTCATTAAACCCTTAATGATGAGTCCTTTATTTTTTGGGTTTTAGGTTCGGATTATTTGATGAAGCTCAAGAAGAAGATAGAGACACATCATATTCTTCATGAAGAGAAGCAACGACATGATCATTTTTAGTTGTAGGATTACCACATCTCAAGAAATTCCACCACTGGTTTGAATCTAATGCTATGAGGGGGTGCTTAGAGAGCCATAAACTCAGAGGGATCTATTTATTACAAGGATGTGGCATGGGGAAAATGCTCTAATCCATAGAATATGCCAAAATACAATCATGGTCCTAACATTATTGAATAGTAGGAACAAGCTCTAGCCATGGAGGTAAACATAACAAAGGTAAATCAACTTTTCTCTGTTCATCAATCCAAGGAAGTTATTTGCAAATTCAATGGTTTTTAGCCCAAATGCAATGCTTTACATTAGTGGGTTTTTACAACCTAGATAAAAAATGTGCCATACACCTTGCTCAAAAAATTTATTTATTGTTCAGTTCAATATCTAGGAAGAGGTGGAGAGAACATTGAAAGAAGAGCCTTGGTTTTGTGGAAATGTATGGCTCTTCATTACCACTTGATTCCCAAATTATGATGCGACAACAATGGTGGTGTCAACAATGCTAGTATGGGCAAGGCTACTAAAACTTCCCCTTCCTTTCTGGCATCACAAGGTTCTTAAGGAAATTGGGAACATGATGGGGTCATTAAAAAAGATGGACCTCAAGGGAATGGAGAAAGGTTTATTTACCTTCCTAGAATCTCTGTAGAATATACCTAAGTAAAGGTATACCTGATTTCATTCAAATTAAACATAAAAACTTCTAGTGGACCCAACTTTTTGATTATGAAAATACGACATTCAGATGTTGATCATGTTACCAAATAGGACACTTGTAGAACACAGGTGAAAAATAACCCAAAAAAGAAAATGGGTAGGCCCACAAAACAAAAGGATGGCAAGCATTTGATCCCTACGTCATGTAGGAAGAAGAAGAAGAAATCACATAGGGCTCTCCAAGCCAAGAAGAAGGCGATGCTCCAGACCATAATGGAAATGCAACCCACAAGTAGAATGATACATAATTAGAAGTGATCCATGAAACAAAAAAAAAAATATGGCACACAGAGAATGGGACCGTGGGCACAAAGAGAGTTCATGTTCTTAGAAATTCAAATATATACAAAGAATTCCCACTGAAGATAACCATAAGTTATTTGGAAATGGTTCCAGTTGGCCCCAACTCAGGGGGATAGAAAAAGGTATAGAAAAATAAAAGAAAGAAATATAAGTTAAGTGATTATTGTTACACTTAACTTTGCACATTTTTGTTATTTTTCCAGTTATTTCTTATGCACATAAGTCGAGAGGCTACTCTTACCGAATGTGGTTAACATCTACAAAATGTAATTTTTTTATTTTTTATTTTAAAGTTGAATAAAATTATGGGTTTCTTCCTTTTGGAAAAAAAATTAGTAGTATATTTATGTTATAATTAATATATCGCTGTTAATAATGTAACATTAATAATGCCATTAATGATGTTACTAATAATAATATTATTAATATTAAGAGGAATAACTGCAATGTAGCATAGTCCTTGTTTCTACTACCAATTAATTTATCGAGGAAACATTTGTTGTAAATTTCATCATTACCACGGGGTCCGCATTTTATCATTATCCTAGAATGCTTTTTGTATTTGTAATATATCATTATTTCTGCTCTCGCAGATGCACACTGAACCTTTTTTCAATTCCATGTAACTTTCTCTACACATTTAGTCATTTTGTTGTTTATTTGTTTTTTCGCACTTGCAATGTGTCATTTCAAATATCTTCTTCTTGCTTTACATTAGTTAAAATAAAATAAATGAAAGAATTTATTGTTAAAAGATAACACCTCGTTAAAAATAAACAAAATAAAATTTTTGCATTAGTAAACTAATAACAATAATTTGTAATACTATGGAAGGAACTCATTATAAGGAGCATTTGCAGTTGTCCACACAAGTGTCAAATGCGAACTAAAAATCGACAAAAGTGATTTTTTAATGCGAGTTTCACATTTCATTGTTATTATTCCACATTTGCAATGTGTCATTATTAACACCTCCGTGAATAATGAAGGTCACCTTCCAACATCTTATTTGAGCTCTGCAAAGTTTGTTATATGTTGTTAACTAAAAACAAATAAAATAAAAGTCAGGGTTGAATTGTTTAATAATACAGTGCAGAAGAAACTCATTATGTAGAAGTACAGAGCCTCTGCACCTATCCATATAATGAGCCATCATTTGTACTCTCACACATAACTACCTCTGCCCAATTTGATTAGCACCTTGATATGAATATGATAGTTAAACAAAGCAATTCTCTCTTGTGCAAAATTACATTTTGACTTTCGTATAAGCAGATAGCAAGCAAGGAAGCTTACTGTGCGAGAGGAAGCTCAATGTGCGGAAGTAATTCAACTCTTGTGCTGACCCTCTACACATTGAACTTCTTTCTGCAGAATAATCTCTTCGAATTTGACACTTTTAAAAATATCTTTTACAACTCTCAAGCTTTCATTATATGCACTCCACTTTCACACAACTTTGCCTACAAAACAATTGTCGCATTTAGTAACACCTTGAGTTTCATAAGATCTGTACACGCATAGTCATGTCCACATAACATTATCCGTACAACTATTTCTGTTTTAGTAACGCCATTCGGTTATTCTGCATAGCTAGTTCTGTGGTTATGACCAAAATTTTCCTTAATAATAATTAAAAAAGAGACTTGTATACCACTAACTAATTTATCATGGTAGTGTTTGTTGTACATTTAATCATTACCATGGGGTTTACATTTCATCATTATTCGAGAATGTTTTTTGCATTTTCTATACATTGTTATTCTTGCTCCCACATATGCACAACAAACCTTCTTTCACTTCCGCATATCTTACTCCACACAACTAGTCATTTTGTCATTTATTTGTTTTGTCGCACTTGCGATATATCATTTCAAACATCTTCTTCTACTTATGCATTAGTTAAAATAAAATAAAATGAAACCATTTATTGTTAAAAGATAACACCTCATTAAAAACAAATAAAATAAAAGTTTTTCAATACTAAACTAATAACAATAATTCATAATACTGTGAAAGGAACTTGTGCAGAGGTGTAGAGCATTTGCAGTTATCCACACAAGTGCCAAATGTGAACCGGAAATCGGAAAAGGTGAAACGTTAATGTGGGGTTCACATTTCATTGTTATTATTCCACATTTACAATGTATCGTTATTACCGCCTCCACAAACATTGAAAGTCACCTTCCAACATCTTATTTTAGTTATGAAAAGATTTGTTATACGTCAAAAGTCACCTTCCAACATCTTATTTTGGTTTTGCAAATCTTTTTTTATACATTATTAAGTAAAAATAGATAAAATTAAAGATAGGGTTAAATATTTTGATAATACAGATAATACAATGTACAAGAAACTCTTTGTGCAAAAGTACAAATAATTTGCGCTTATCTGCACAATGAGCCATCATTTGTACTCTCATGCATAACCACCTCCACACAACTTTGATTGAAACCTTAATACAGATATGGTATTCAAACAAAGTAATGCTCTCTTGTGAAAAATTACATTTTGATTTTCATGTAAGAAGATAGAAGACAAAGAAGATTACTGTGTAAAATGAAGCTTACTGTGCAGAAGCTCAGTGCATTGTGATGATCTCTTCACATTGAACTTCTTTTCACACAATAATCTCTTCAAAGTTGACGCTTTTAAAAACAACTTTTACAACTCTCACACTTTCATTCTATGCACTCTGTTTCTGCACAACTTTGTTCACACAACTACTACCGCACCCAATAACACCCTGAGTTGAAAAATATCCACATAACTTCATCCGTACAAATATTTTTGTACTAAGTAACACTGTTCAATTATTTCACACAACTAGTTTCATGGTGCGACTAAAACATTTATTACTAATAATTAAAATAGATACTTTTATATCATTATTAATTGATCAAGGTAACTTTTGTTTTGCTTTTCATCGTTACTGTGGGGTTCACATTTCATCATTATTCGAGAATTATTTTTGCATTTGCAATATGTCGTTATTTCTGCTCCCGCACACGCACAATAGATCTTCTTTCACTTCCGCATAGCTTTCTTCGCATAACTAGTCATTTTGTCGTTTTTTTTTGTCACACTTGCAATTTGTGGTTTCAAATATCTTCTTCTTCTGCATTAGTTAAAATAAAATAAAATAAAATTATTTATTATTAAAATATAACACATTGTTAAAAAAAAAAAATAAAGCTTTGCATTACTAAACTAATAAAAATAATTTGTAATACTATGGAAGGAATTCATTGTGTGAAGGTTCAAAGAATCTTTTAAAATTAAAGTTAAGGTTGAATTGTTTGATAATACAAGTAATATAGTGTGGAATTATAAAGCATCCACACCTATTCGCACAATTAGCCATAATTTGTACTCTCACGCACAACCACCTCCACACAACTTGATTGGCATCTTCATATGGATATGGTATTTAAACAAAGCAATTCCCTCTTATGCAAAATTGTATTTCGAGTTTCGTGTAAGCAGATAGTAGGAAAGGAAAATGTGTGGAAGTTCAACTCCTTGTGAAGATCTGTTCACATTGAACTTCTTTCCGCACAATAATCTCTTTAGAATTGACATTTTAAA
Organism: Pinus taeda; assembly: GCA_000404065.3. Classification (NCBI taxonomy): domain Eukaryota; kingdom Viridiplantae; phylum Streptophyta; class Pinopsida; order Pinales; family Pinaceae; genus Pinus; species Pinus taeda. Next base: position 9,183 of record APFE031663087.1, on the reverse strand, counting down.
AAATAACTTTTACTTGTTGCAACTATGCAAAAATATCTCAAGCTTTCATTGTATGCACTTCGAAACCACCTCCACACAAATTTGTTTGCACAACTACTGTCACACTCAATAACACCCATAGATCTACACACACATAGTCATGTATGCATAACTTCGTTTGTACAACTATTTCTATACTCAGTAATGTCGTTCGATTATTATGCACATCTAGTAATAATTAAAAAAAAGACTTGTATTTTTACCATTTTAATAAACCTTGCACAATGTCGCTTCTGCACATTCATTTGGCCACACAATTGTTTTTCTCCACACACATATCTTGAGAAAATGATCATTTTTGAATGAATACAATGGTATGCTAGCCATGAGAAAGAGTAGTTTATAGAAAATCATATTATTACATGCAATTATGATTATACTCTCAGATGGACGAAATAGAAGTGAGATAAATTCTAGTAGTAACGGGAAGGGCATTTCATTGAGCAAAAGCTTTGTTTAGCGTACTGCGGAAGAATTTCACTGTGTGGAAGAATATTTCAAGCTTTCATTGTGCAGTTGTATGTAGGCTATACTGAAGGCTTTTATTGCTAATAGAGCATAAAAAAAAGTTTCAAAGCATGTGTTCGAATACAAATAAAAAATATTATCATAAAATTTATACAATCAAGTAGTTTTGAATGGAGAATAGTTCCTGTAGTTCATTTTGTATACAAGGAACTAAATAACACATAGAGTTATTTCACTATAGGAAGAAAGGATGTATCAGAAACATAATTAATTAATTATTCCACCAAATGAAATCTATGCGGGTCTAAAGACATTGTGCTAGTATTCTATTATTAAGAGAGAAATGTCTAAGATACAATATTTAATAGTGCTACCATTATTAAAGTTTTTTTGATACGATATTTCTTTGTGTAAGTCTTTCAATGTGCATAAGAAACTTGGTCTACACAATGAAAGTTTTAGTTGTAACCTCTACAGAATGAGAACTCTATACAAGGAACTAAATAACACAAAATTAGCAAATGAAACTCAATAGTATCATAACTTTAATACCGAGAGTTATTTTGTTGTGGGCAGAAAGGGTGTGTTGCAAACATCATTAATTAAGAAAGAGTGTGTCAGAAACATAATTAATTAACTACTGTGTGAAATGAAATTCGTATAAGTCTAAACACATTGTGTCTGTATTCTATTATTAAAAAATATATGTCTAAGATGCCAGACCATTTCTAGATATTCAATTTTGTTTAAAATAACAACACAAAACTATATGTAATAAAAAAATTGAAAGCATATTTTTGCAAAGTTATAGAAAACACCATCATAAAATTGATACAAAATAATTTTCAGTAAGAATTATAGTCAAAATAAATTTTAATGACTGTGATGATATCTCAGATTCATATGAAATCATATTCAAAACATAGACATAAAAGGAAAAATAATTGAATAGAATCAAAATTGTACAAATTAAATTGTAAAGTAGATGGATTTGTTGTAGCAGAAATTGGTGTTTCGCTTGTTTGAATGGCATCTATAGACGCAATAAAATAATCTGTAACTTGTATTACGAGTCCATGACTCATTAGAGAAACACGTTCACCATTTTTTTTATGTAGTCCCTATCGGGGGCAACTATAACATCCATTTTCACGTTTTTAGTGAAAATCTCTTTTTCAATTTCCCTAACTTCTTCTTGCACCTTGGCAACTAACCTAAATTTCTACTTATTGACCTTGGAAAATAAATTATCCATGTGTCAATATTTTTTGTAGTAAAATCAATGATGATATCAATGTCCGCTGCCATTTTTTGTTTTTTCTCCTTCAATTTAGTTTGTAACTTGTCGTTTGAAATTAACTCATAATCATGCAACATGCGCAGACCATCTAAGCCTTTTATAATATCCATTACCATGAGATAGGAACTACCTCTCCTTTTGAATAGGTCACTATAGCCAGAATTGATATTCTCAAGTGTAGTGACCCTTTCCACTCATCCAACTTCTAATTTCTTCACTCGTTCAATAGTTGGTAGCTGTTGGTTTTTCTTTTTGAAAACAAAGAGTATTTCTAGCCTTTGCGTAAAAGTATCTAATTCATTGGAAACAAATTTATTTTCTTCTGTAAGATTAATGTTAACTAATTTCATAAATATCCTTAGTTTCTCTTGCAAGTGTGTTAAACTGAAAACTGGTTTCCATGCATCATCAATACTTTATTATCTTTGGTATATGTTGTCATGGATATATGACTTCACTGCATTAAGCATATTCACAGCCTTGTTAAGTGCTTGCGATAGTGTAATAGAATAACTTGACAATGAAGGTGATTGTACTACCAATGGCGTCATTAACAAACGAATTGTATTTACAATGTCTTGTAATTATTTTAATTTGTTTTTCAACATCTGATTTTCTATAAGCACGTTGATAACATTTTGAGTAATTGCATCATTGGTAGATTGTTGCAATACCATGATCCTCATCATGTAAATGCCAAATAGATCAATATCCACCTGTCCTTGATCACTAATATTATTATTTTCAACCTTTACCTTTTCAACTCTCAATTTTTTGTTGGTCTTGTCATATTTTGCATTTTGAAATGTGACAAGACATTCATCGTAAATAATGTTCTTTTCTACAATTCACTCCATTATTTTTTGATTCTATGCTAAACGAGTAACAACCGAATTAGGTGGTTCACTGCTATCACTTTGCGCATCTATAAAATGTTCAATGCTTTCTTTATTCATGACAATTTTGGACTTGGATGTTTGAACTATATGCGTTTGGTCTGGAAATAATTTATGAAAATTATCTTGCTCATCTCGACAATTTGTTGATTCACCAATAACCATTTTTCCAGAACCAATATTCCTCTTCTTTCCTAGAATCATGAATGACTCTGCACCAGCAACAAGTGTGGAAGGTGAATATTGTTTTGCAGGAGTTAGGGATTTTTGTTTATGTCTTCCTTCAACTACTCTTTGGGCATCCATCGTCGATAATGGATACTTGACCTTCTTCAAATTTAATAAAATATGTGCCATGTAAACATATTTTGAATTAGACAAAGATTTAGAGGTAGTATTTACTTACACATTATTCCATGAAAAAATCATTGATTCTCTGTTTGGATGCAATTTAGGTCATATGCAAATAGAAGAGGTAAAAGAGAAAGCAATAGTAAATTGATACAATGTAATGACTATTGCATGTGTTAAAACTTTTGCTGAAGTTACTGTGTTCATAAACTGTGAAATGATCAAATACAAATCCCTAAACAATTATGCAGAAAAATAAATATGTTGTAGATAAAATTGCGAAAGAACATGAGCAATTGAAAAAATGAACAGTTGAATAATGTTGAATCCACAAAGATGTGAGACTAGGAAAGTATTCGCTAGCGAAAATATCTATGTTTCTCTTGTTTTTCATCGGCATATTTAAATACCACTTGGTTGATTGTATACGTGAAAATAACTTGCTTCATTTATCTACTACTTATATTTGTCTCCAATGTCACGTAGTTTCACAATTTGATGCTCTAGCCCCAATTACTAGTTGTTGTTATTCTTCTCAGGGAAACTACCATATATGACAATTTTATTAAAAAAAATTTGAAAGTATCAAATCCAACATTTTGAGAAGTATTTGTCTTGTAAAAGTATAGTAATTTCTAGTCAATCTGGGCCGTTCATTGGGCAGATGATCTGACAGTAGAACTTATGTTTAGTTTAGGGTTTTTTTCCCAAGAAGGAAACCCCCTCTCTTTGTATGAGGGTATTGTATTGAGGTTGGGCAATAGATGTGTACTCTCAAAGCGAGAAACAGATAGGTGAGACCGTGAGAGAAAACAGAGGATATTACAGCGGATCTGTTGTAGCTTATGTCTCTTCATTTTGCTGGATAATAGAAAGAAAGGACTGGCTGTTCGAGGTGGACGTAGCCAAAACTGGGTGAACCATGTATATCTATGTCTCTCTGGTTTTATGTGTTTGTGTTTTTTCTTTTTTTTCCAAAGAAAAAAAATCAGTAACCTTTTATTAAAGAATTAATGAAAAGTTACACTAGTAGATGCAATGAAGCATACAGAAAAACTGCCACTTGGGCACGAGTGCTTACGCACCCTACGCAACGTTAGAAGACTAACGCGAACAATGAGAAAGAGAAGAGAAGGGAAGGAGAGAGAAAAGAGGGAAAAAAGCTTCAGCAAAACTGCTTCATGTTTTTCACCCCTTTTTCTTTTCGACCTTGCGCCACTCACCCAGAGTGGGCTCGATCGAAGCAATGACTAACTGAGTTGTTTCGTTCGACGGCCCTGATTCTTTGTCTGAGTCTGATGAATCTGAGTGGTGTTGCCGTTTGTTGCCTCCCATGCTTTGTTCCACGCTTGTCATCTCTGCTTTGTCTTGCTGGGTCTCTGCCTGATTTGTATGTGGCTGTGGATCCTTGTTGACTGCTATATTTTCCTTCTGGTTTTCTATTTCATCTTCCTCTATGGTGGTATCATCCTCTTCTGCTTCTGTTTTTTCCTCTTCTGTTACCGAAGGGGCTTTCTTTCGCGCTGTTCTCCTCTTTAAGACTTCATCTAAATTCTGCCATCCTCTGGGCTTCCTTTGTTGTGGCTTGCTCTTGTTGGGACATGCTTTGAGCAAATGACCTGTTTGTTGACATCCCCTGCACCTAAAAGCTGTATTCTCATAGTCCAAAGGTTGTTTCCACTGAATTTTGTTAAAATTCAGGATGATTCTTTCAGGTAGTCCTTGGTTGAGATCTACCTCGACGCATATCCTAGCAAAAGTAAAAATTCCTTTTAAATGTCTATCTGTATCAATCTTTAACATTCTTCCAAGGGTATTCCCTATAGCTGATAAGGTCTTGAAGTGCCAAAAGTGTAATGGTAGATTATGCAATCTAACCCATACTGGCATCCTTGATACCACCATAGTATTTGCGTCAAACTCTGGAAACCATGGGGTGACAAATAATCCCGCACTGCCCCAGAACCATGGACCTTCATTGAGAATTTTATCCTTTTCTTCTTCTTCAAGAAATATTACTATGAAGAAACCCTTCGAACAGAGGTGGATCTGGCATTTTTTTGTCCAGACCGTGTGAATCCATTGATACAGAGCCTCAGTTTTAGGCCAGAACCCGTTAAATCTACAAATAACAGCTTTTTTTTCCAGATCTGAGAAAATGCATTTTACCTCTGGAATATCCAACGAGATGGAGGGGCTCTCTGGCATTTGATCCACGATATACTGCCCCGACGATATATTAACTGCTGCAGGTTCTTTCCCCTTTGGAGGATCTTTCCCTTTAGCTACATCACGATAGGTGCCTGTAGGTTTTGATGTATATCCCTTTGACCCACCTCGCAAACGGAGATTGAGGATGATTGTTGAGTCCTTTGCTACCCTGTAGTACTGGAGTGAGTAATGTTCCTGCATGCATACCCCAGAAAATATTAATATTTGAAAAGCAGATGGAATTCCCAGTTTGTCCTGGATTTTTTTTTTAAGCTCCAGAACCCTCATACTTCCCCAGATCTGAAGACATAAATGCCTGCCTTCTGTTGATCTGATGAAAATTTGTTGCGCTGCATAGAGAATAGGGTCTTCAAAGCACCGCGAAAACAGGCCCCTACTCCTTCCCCTTTCTGGATCCACGCCTTTTTCATTTATGATTTTCCCTGGGACCGCCAATCGAACCCACGGCGTACCAAAATGGTGCAACAAATTTGGTATACGCCTCACTCCTCCATAATCACCGTCTGATTTTCCTTTGCTGTGCCATGCGTTCTCGGATCTTAGCAACTGAGACCTGTCAAAAATCGAGTGAGTAAGGGTTCTGTGGATCGATTCGATGTGATCCTTTTCCGCCTCAGATCCGATCCAGGGCCCTAGGGGTGCGTCGAAGGCATGGAGTCCTGAGGTCTTCCGTCTTGCAAAACCGTAGCAGAGCAGGTCTGTAGAGTCCGCGACGGCGCTGAGATACCCACTTGAAACCCTAGATCCATGTTTCGCCGCCATCGCTCCCAAAAAATTCGTCTGCCAATTTAGTGTTCGCCAGTCTAGCATAGTACTAGAGAATATCGTGTTTGTGTTTTTTCTGCATATTATATGTCTTGCATTTCTCTATCATATATAATATTTTTCTAACACTGCACACATTGTAGCACAACACCATGGTAAGTCCACATAGTGCATGTCATGCACTTTCACTTACTTCTTTTCTATGGATGCACTTAAGCCCGAAGTGTGTTTGTCTTCATTGTTCCATATTTCATGTTTGTTGGTTCAAGCTATTGTGTTATTCGCAAACCATGCCTTCACCAACATGGGTCGACCAATGCATCGTTGGCTTCATTGGAAGTATCACTTTACGTAATCAGACCCATGCATTGTTAGCTTAGGAGTAGGAGTAGTGTTTTATTTTGGTTTGTTTCCTTGCATGCATGTTTTCTGCTTACTTTTCATGTTTGTTTGTTTTCCTGATTTTTTTCTTACTCGCTCTATTTATGCACCTTCTTCTGCTTTTGCTTTGTTTTTAGGTTTGTTTTCTTGTTAGCGTTCGTAGGTTAGTTTCACATGAACTGTGTGTGACTCTTGAAACGAGATGGGTAAAGTACAATAGGACTTGTGCAGTTATCAATACTTGGTTATCTATTGTCCTACCTCTGTATGACGAACTTGTTGTCTTCAATCCATGATACATCAATGGAAAATACGTGCTTTTCACAGTGAAGCTTGGCGAAAACACAACGCTTGTTCACTAACTAGTGTCATGTACTCTAGTCAGTTGTTTTGGGTTAACCCTTGTCAGCTCAGTCAAGTAGAGTAAGGTGAGGGCGAAAACCTTAACAAGCATGTTAGAGGTATATACTAACTACTTCTCTGAAGGAACAACCTCTTTTTCTCTCAATAAGTGTTATGAAACTAGCTCACAAGAAGATAGAAAAGATATATCAACTCCTTAGAATTCAGCCTCTTCGAGGGAGAAACCTCCTTTACATTTCACAAATGAATGATTCCTTGATGATTCAAATGACAAAACCTCCTTTCTATATATAGGAGTATAAGGAGTCACAATATAACCCAACCGACCTAACAATAATAATATAAAGGCACAAAAAATAACAATAGAGGGATTCTATGGGGCACGGTAATAACAATATGGGGACAATAGGGGCACAAAAATATTAATAAGGGATACAACTACAATAGTAATGGGGTAATCACTAGTATTGTAGGAACCTAACATGCCCCTCTCCTTCAAAAAAGTGTTGTCCTCAATGCTTGAGTAGTTCTGGATGCTTCTGTATAAAATTCTCATCCTCCCATGTGGAATCTTTAGCGAATAAGTTCTTCCACTTGATGAGATACTCCGAAATTGATCGATTTTGTAGCTATCAAGTTCCTGTTTCTGTGACTGTGTTGTGCTTTGCAAACAACCCCCCATTTCATGTTATTTTTATTCATAAAAATACATTAAAATATGAAATGGGTCCCTTTAAAATAAAATTGATATCAAAACTTTTGCTTAACAAAAGTCCGATAATCAAAGGAGCGCTTTATAAGAAAACCCTTTTTAAAAGCAATATCCATTTAAAAAAGAAATAAAGCAAATATCCGGTTATTGCGATAAAGCGATCGCAAGATCGCATATCGCAATGACATGAAGGATGCAACAAATGGATTAAAGGCTTTCCGCCGATGCGATATAGTGTTCGGCGATCGGCGATACCCAAATGCACCCCCAAAGCACCCCATATCAAAGCCCCGATGCGATAAGCTATCGGCGATCGGCAATCGGCACATCCCCTTTATTTTAAAATCATTGCGCATATGCCTTTCGCCGATGCAATATCGCAATCAGCGATCGGTGGGTCCCCTTGTTTGAAACTTAATGCGCATATGCCTTTCGCCGATGCGATATCGCAATCGGCGATCGGCGATACTCAAGGCATTGTTAAAGCCAGTCATGTTATACCCCCCCGATGCGATGCGATAAGGCACGGTTTTCGATAGAAAGCCGTTAAAGTGATTGGAAAGCCCGATTTAATGTTATTTAAGGCATAATCACTCCCACTCGGCCGCCAATACGTCCATTGCATGCTTAAAAAGATCTTTCGACCAAATATTGATATAATGGGCATTTATAAGGTGGCAGGCTCTATACGGTCACTTAATAGATTCATGTCCTAAGATCTGCCCATAGATCATCTCCGCACCTGTTTTAAAAAAGCAAAATATATCACTGCCTGTCTATTCATTTGCTATCAATTGTGAGTTTTTATTGCTATCTCTGTGTTACGCCAAATTGCCTCTCTGTGCAGAATACAGTCTTACACAAGAATTCGGGCATGATGGGTAAGAAGTCAAAGAAAGTTGCAGGTGTTTCCAATCCACCAGCTGCAGGACAAGCTGTAGTAAACAGCAAAAAGGGCCTAATATCAGACACAACATGCGCAGGCCTCACCATAGTAACTTGGCAAGGAACTTATGACTTGATTGAGGCCGAGAAACTAACACAGACGGTAGAAGAAGCTACCGCGGATTCATTAAAAAAGTCAGAATGCACTCTCAAGGATTTGGCCGATTCTTTCCTCCATAGGATAGCAGCAAGGGATCAAATTCTCCCATATACAGATGTCGTGCGATGGGCGATTGAAGAAATCCCCATCACAGACAGAACTTTCAGCACAAGGGATGGAAGGATTTTTGGGTCATTTAAGCCAGAAGATCTGAGGCAAATGTATCATTTGCCTAAGCCGGAGAAGATATACAATAGCACCTTTTTGGAGAAGTTCGCAAGCGAGAACGAGATTGAGTCTGAACCTATCAAGGACTGGAGGCAAAATCCAAATAAACACAAGCATGAATCCTCCGGTAAGTACTCGGTCGACTCTTTATGTTCTCCTTATTGCTACGCTGGTATAATGATGTGTAGGTTGTGGGGTTTACACAACTCTTCCATTTTTACCATTGAGATGGTTCCTCTCATGGAGGCGGCAGTAAACAGCACGATTATGGATTGGGCTACTATCCTTTCGGATAAGCTAGCAGTAGCTGTTAGTGACTTTAGGAATAAAACTAGAGTCATTGAGAGGAAAATTCCCCCGTTCTACTATAGTGCATATATCCTAGATACCTTGTGTTTTAATT
>APFE031663084.1:1792-23616 GCA_000404065.3 Pinus taeda | reverse complement strand
TTTTTTAGTTAAATTGCTCTATTGGACTTTGTAAATATTGGTGAATAGCACTCAAGTATTGGAAGTAGATCAGCCAACCCATGAAATTGGTTCCAAGTTTATTTTCATTGCATCAAGAAATAGGAAACTTGTATCCATGGGATATGTGTGTGTGTGTGTGTGTGTATGTATATGTATATGTATATGTATATGCACACACACAGATATATATTTATATATTGAAATTTTACATGTCAACTCCATTTTAACATTGAAGGAATTACAAATCTCTCTCATACCTTAAAACAACCCAGATCCATCTTAACATCGAATCTTGATAGATCCAAAGTTAAGATGGATCTAGGTTGGTTTAATTTCACACTTTAAATATGCTATATTCCACATGAATACCATGGGTTAGTACGAGGGGTTCTCATACTATGGGTTGATACAATGGATCAATATGATGATGTTATTTTATTTTAATGTTATTTTTTAATTAATTCTATTTTATATTGACCAAATAAAAATATTTTCACATAACGTTATTTTATTTTCATTTTTTTTTCAACAAGTTAAAAAAAGAATAATATTATTGAAAAGATATAAAATATTATATTATTTTCTGAAATTAAAAAATTACATTTTTAGAATATTGTATTCAATATAGAGCCTAAAAACCGTATAATTTAATTTATTTTTTATTTTTTATTTATTTTTTATGTCAAAATGTTAAACATGAGGGGACAAGACATTACAATATCTCTACCATATTGGGTTTGAGAGCACCTCTCAATGCAATTAGGAAATACCTATTAATTATATAATAAGAACTCTATGGCTCTTTCTTTGTCTCCATCTATATATTTGACGTTAAAATATTTTACTAAACATGGATATTGAAGTATTTTTATTTATAACCCATATTAAACATTTCATTTTCATTAATATTATATTACATTACATATTACATTAATTGTTTTCCCTTTAAATTATTTCATCGTTGTATATAAAGTTGAACTAAAAGTGAGATGGAAATGGAAGTATTTTATTTGTAGCATATATTGAAAGATTTTTCTCTTATTACTATTCTTTTAATTTGTTAATGTAAATATTATTTTATTATTTTTAAATATAAAATTACAAAAAAACATAAAAAAAAAAGTTGCAAGATAGTCGATTTATATGGAGGATGTTGGAAAACCTTGTGGTGGTGTTTAGGGTTTCACCCTAGTCGCCCACTATTTGCTTTGGTTGCATGGATTTTACACAGATGTCTTTAACATATTGTTCAATGACGAATAACTATGATTCAGTTAAAAGGAGAGTTTCTTTAGTAGGCATGGTAGAATGTTAAGCTAGATTTTATTCGATTTCATATAATTCTATGTTGAAATTTTGTTCTGGTCTTCCGATGGTTCAAGCAATTTCTTCCCCCAATGTTCATGTCGATGAGGAAGCTTTTTTTTTGAAGACTAATTTCTTAAGGAATGACTTAGTTTTTAGGTTTAATGTGTATTGTCTATGGCTATTTGATTTGCACAAAGGGGCCTTTGACACATGGAAGCCCCTTTTTACCAACTAACTGAGCATTTACACTATTATTGAGGGTTTTGTTGCTATGGTTTTTGATAATGTAGAGGATATGAAGGCCATGTATGAACCTAAGTCATGGTTTTTGGGCAATGCTAGCCTCTTCACATAGCCCTAGACTCCCACTTTTGATCTGATAATGACATCAATCTCCACAAATCCATTTTGGGTAATGCTTTTGAACCTCCCCTTGCATTTTTTGAATATTACATTGATTTCCTCCATTGGGAATGCGTTGTGAAAATTTTATCATCAAAAAAATTACATGACTACTTATGCCCACATTCATGTGGAGATGAACTTCAACAAGGGTTTTTCCATGAAGATTAATGTGATGGCTCTAAGTTTTGTTTGTGTCTAGAAGCTGAACTATGAGAATATTTCATTTTAGTGTAGAGCATGGTGTGAAACTAGCTATGCAATTAAAAACTAGCCCAAATGTTCTTGGAATATAAAAGACCAAAAAAAATCTTGATGGTTCAAATGGTGGGAAGGAGCACAAGGTGATCACTATACCATATAGAAAGATGAAGATATCTAGGGCAAGAAAGGACCAAGAGATAAGAAAGGAGCAGATACAATTAAAGCAAACACATGCACAAGAACAAAATCTAAGTAGGAAAAATTGCATGCCAACGAGGAACGTCTAGTCTCTAATAAGGATTCCTCGGATGCAACATTAGTGGAAACGCAATAATCCCTCATGGAAAATGGAACCCCTTAAAGAACCATAATGAATAATGCTGAAAAGGTGACTTCTTGGGAAGATCAGGGGAATGGGGAAGATTTCAAGAATATTATCGTGCACTTTCCGAAGAATGATTCACTAGAATTTGCAAAAAATGCGGGCTAAACTCAAGTTGGGAAGAAAGGAAAAATATTTTCACCCAAAGAAACAAGAGGTCGAGTTAAATCAAAATAAAATCAGTGAAAAATGAAATGTAAATGTGTTAGGATATTGGGGATTTTTGGAAAAATTTTACTTGAAAAGGGACTAAAATTTTTGTGTCAAGGGAAACTTACTTGAGGGTTTGGATTGAGCATCCATGCTCAATCTCAAATTGTAAGCTTAGAATATATGTAAAACATGTAAATATTTTGACCATATATTTTTCTATTTTAATATAAATTTTATTAGTTTCATTTAAAAAGAAGAGACAACATGACAAGACCTCCTCTATATTGGAGGTAAAGCTCCTCTCACACAATAACCAACCAATTTGATATGTTACCACTCTATTTCTTAAAATAATATCTATAACCAACCAATTTTATATGTTATCACTTTATTTATTAAAATAATATCTATAACCAATTAATTTGACAATTATGTATTTTATGAAAAATTACTTAAATATATTTGTTTTATATAAATTAAATGAAAATTTTATTTTATTTATCATAATTTACATATTTTGCATTACATTTAATTTTAATTTATAAGTATTTCATATATTTATTTATAATAAATTTATAATAATAAATAAATATATAATTATCTTAAATTTGAATTTAGAAAGTGTCTAGAAAATAACATATTAAAAAAAAGTGAATTTACACTTATAAAAATTGGATTTATTTTGGAGTTTGGAAAATTCAAATTTAAAATATATTTAAGCTAATTTCTAATAATATTATTCATATTTATATAAATTTGACATCTTTATATATAAAAATATAAAAATAATAGTATTTTAGGTTTCATTGAAATACTTATTCATATGCATATATTTCACATATTTTATAAATTTGATAAGTTTAATTTTTTAATGTGATAGGTATAACCTTGATTTTATATGTGTGTGGAGGAGTGGACAGATAACATCAAGCGTTGGAAAGAACTTTATTAACTCTTCGATCAACTCAAACCAATCGCTAAACTGTAGTGAAGACCTGGCTATGGTAATTAAGAATGATACTTCCTTTCTTTGAGAACCTTGAGAACCTTGAACGTCATACAAACTCAGGATTGTGTTGAATCAAATTTGAATTTCGTTACAATTATTCGAACTCCCCTTCCACCACCAGCGTAGACCTCCGGCCCGATAAAAAGATTTCGGGTGGAGCTAAGAACGACATTAGTAATGTTAATGAGGAGAATAGCCCATCTTGTATAGATAATTCGAATAAATATTTTTTGGGATTTACCAATGCAAAGAAGGAGAACTTCATGTCTTTCAATTCTGAAAAAGTCATTAATTTGTTTTAGTACAAGTGACAATTACATAGATACCAACAACTATAATTTCATTAATTCGTTGAGGGATAATAGAAGCGACAGTTACATGGATACCCTATTTTAAATAGGACTGTAAGCAGGTCCAATAGTAATATAGGAAACCCTCTTTGCGATAAGTTTATTGAAATTATCAATACAAATGATAACAACAATGCTGGTGTGGTCAATCAAAATAATTATTACAACATCAACACTCTCAAGGTAATTAACCTCTCTAATTACCTTTTATGGAAATAAAAGGTAATTAACCTCTCTAATTACAATTTTAGCAAAGATGAGATTAATGTTCTCAATAAAGGACTTAATTTTGCCATTGCTCCTAGAAGGATTCTAACCGAAAGCATCTTATGTTGTATAGTGGATAATATACAACACTTAGAGAAAGAAGAAAATAAGGAAACCATAAAAAAGTTTGTGCTATAATTTTTAGAAAAGCCAAGTCACCCAGAAATAGTTTGAGCAGAAGTGAATTATTAACCTTAAAAAATCTAAAGAATAATGAGGATATTGTCATTATCAAAGTTGACAAAGGTGGTGTCACTATAATCCTAAATAAAAATAGCTACATTGAAAAAATGAGGGATCATCTCAATTGTGGCAACTACTGGAGTTTTAAAGAAAAACCTATCTCTAAGGTCATAAAATATGTGAGAAAGGAATCAATGTTTTTAAATTGGATGAGAGGAATAAGAAGAAACTTCTCCCAACCTCTCATATAACACCTAGAACATATGGTCTCCCTAATACTCATAGAAATGGTATTCTATTAATACCAATTCTTAATGCCATTGGCTCCTCGACATATGCGTTAGCTAAATATGTTATTAGCACATTAAACCCCCGTGTTGGAAATATTGAATCCTTCATTAAGGAGTCTTATGATTTTTTTAACTAATAAAGAATTAAAAAATGGAAAAGGACACTATTATGAGTTTTGATGTGGCCTCATTGTTGACCAAAATTCCCTTAGTAGATGTTATTAATGTTCTATATGAAGTCATAGACTTTGAAACTGCCAAACTTGTTGAAGTATGCATTCAGTTTACATTATTTAGCTTCCAAGGAGAATACTATGAGTAGGTCACTAGTGTTGCTAAGAGCTCCCCCTTATGACCTATTGTAGCTAACCTCTACATGGAAAAATTTGAAAAGAAGGCATTATAATCCTATCCATTGAAACCAAAAATATTGAAAATGTATATTTATAATACTAATTCTAATTGGAAACATGGAAAGGAGGAAGTCAAGAAATTTTTAGATCATTTGAATGGAATATCTAAAGACATAAACTTCACTCTCGAGCTTGAAAACAATATATGTATTTCCTTCCTTGATGTGCTTATTAGTAGACATGAGGATGGGAGCTTTTTCATCAACTATTTAGAAAAGAAACTCATATTGATAGCTACCTACACACAGACTCTTACCATTATCCCCTCAGATGTTTGAAATTCTAAATATATTGGCCCTAAGAGAAGTTCAAATATCTAATCAAGAAAACTTGGACAAGGAATTAAACCACCTTACTAAGTTCTTTAATATGATTGAATGTAAAAATAAAGACATTCCTAAAGCCATAAAAAAAGCTAAGAAGAAAACTCGACCTTGCCCCACCCCCTCATGAAATTGAAAACATGCAACCCTCTAATAAGAAGACTCATATTCCATATATATGTGGTGTCACAGAGATAATTTCAAAAATTCTCACGAAATGGATTATTGGTTCTATATTCAAAACAGTGGAAACAATTAAACACAAAATGAAATGAGTAAAGGACAAGATTGATCAAGAACAACTTAAAAGGGTTTACATGATCAATTCCTCTTGTTGTGAAAGCTACATTAGTGAAACAAAAATATCCTTTCAAATTAGAATTAAAGAACATGTATCAAACATGAAGAATCAATGCTCTCGTACCTTTTCTCTAGTTGAACACTCCCTTCAATCTAAGCATCATATATGCTTGGATGATACAAAAATTATCTTAATAGAAGATCACTACCAAAAGAGAATGATTAGAGAGAGACTTGATATAATGAAACATCCTAACAATCATAATAGAGATAATAAACTTGAAGTGAATAAAAATTTGCTTCATCTAATCCCTCATCTCTAAGGTTTAACTTTATCTATAGTTTTAAGAATTAATTAATAATACCATATTTATAATTATATTAATATTATATTATATACCATAATATTAATAGAATAATTTATAGTTTTATTATATTAATATTTATACAATAATATATATTATAATGTTAATTATAATGTATAGCTTTGATATATTATTATATTCATTAATATTAAAGAGCTAATTCATAAGTTTATGTATATTAATATTAATACAATAATCTATTATACAATTTCATTATTAATTATCCAAGTTTAGAAATGATAATACCTTAAAATATACATGTTATTTTAATAATATTACCGGATTAATTGATACATTTTATTAATTTAATATTAAATTTTTAAGGATAGTTATCTAATAATAATTAATATGCCAGAATTATTCTTTAATATTATTAATTTCTAATATTTCTTATTAAACCCATGAGTATTTATTTCTATATTATACATGTTATTTAATCTTTGAATTGGTCTTCTAGTTCTTAAAACTTGTAGGTTTTCTTTCATTTTCATTATTTATTTTCTTCTTATTTATATTTTAATTTTTTCTTCTTTTCTTTTTCTCCTCAAACATTAATTTGTCCTCATTGGCTCTTAATTGGATGAATGCGTCTTTAAAAACTACATGTATGGAGGGATTTACTCTTCTTCAATTTACCCATAGAAACTACACACAAAAAAAAGAATTATTATAAGTATTATGCTTTTATATTTTTATGAATTAAATTTAAATATAAAATTTTGGAATGTGATGGTTAAGAATATAAATAATCATTTTGATCTATATTGTAATCCTAATTTATAACTAGTATATTTATAAATATACATTTATTAATCATTTTTTCTAAAATATCATGCTTGAAAACTGAATCACTATTATTTTAATTTATTTTAATGAGATATGCATATTATGATTGTTTTTTTTGAAGGAAATTGAAAGAAATCAAATTTTATTTTTTTTCACATTTTTTATTTAATTGAATCAACATAACATTTTATTGTTACTTGTTGATTTAGACCTTTGTCTAATATTTCAGTACAACATATTCTCCATACTCAATTGCATATCTCCTCTAGGAACAACAATAAAAGCAATTTCAATATATATGTAACACCCCTATGTCTTATGTCTTGCTTTTGAGAGATGACTATTTTTAGTCTTTTAAATTATTGTGGACCTAATGGCTATGGAAGGTGGATAGAAAGAAAATGATGATAGAATTATATTTTATTTTATTATTAAATTAATAAATGATATTGCTTGAGAATATTGAGGAAAGAGCACTAGAGTATTAAAGACTTCTTTCCAATTTGTGGAAAAATTTGAAAAAATGGTTAATGTTCACATGGTGCACCTTCCCTAGAAGTCTCCTAAAAATCCATAGGAGAAAATAATTAAAAATATTAACATAATGGGAGAGAAATGTTACATTATCACTTAGTTCGACATAGATACTAAGTGGGGTGGAATAAAGAACAACGGTAAATAAAGGTTTGATTTAAAGAAAAAGAAAAATATCTTTTTTGAAAAAACTAAAACAAAAATGACTAGGCAAAAGAAATACAAACCTTAAAGTAAGATGCTGCTAAAAGAATCAGCTAAAAAGAAATCTATAAAATGAACCACTTAGGAATCAAAGAGGTTGTTCTGGATACCAGTAGGGAAAAATATCCTAGCTTGGGAGAACTAGTAGAGGTAATTCATGGTTGAGTGGAATGCGATCCATTCGTTAGTATGCCCCAATCAGACTTGTTGGATGAGATTTTTGGTCAAATTATTATCTATTATTGAATTAGTTTATTTTATCCACTAGTAAAAGAAAAGTGTATGCTTTTTTACTTTTATTGTAATTGTTAACATATTTCATGAAGATATGTATAGTTTGTTAGTTCTATTATTTTTTATTATTAAATATGTATATGCATGCATAAATATTATGCTTATCGATACTAGTGGATTGCAAAAATAAACAATTCATTTCACGAAGATAGGATGCTATAAAATCTATATGCATGTATGAGGAAGCATTCACATGTAAGACAAGTTTTATTGGAAAAAAGTTGAAGGATAGTAAAACAAGATGAAGTTGTTATTATCATTCTATTGAGGTTATGGTAAGAATATTGAAGCCTTCATATGATCATTTATGATTATTGAAGCACATGCATAAATGTTAAACGAAAAAGAATCTATAAAATTCTTATGTTCTTCTCTCTGATTAAATATGGAACATTTTTGGTTAGTAAGTCTAGCTAAGTAGTTAAATGGCAGATAGAGAACTTATGTACAAATATTTTAATGATAAACGAATTCTTTAACGAGAATTTATATTCGCTAGTTAGAATAATCAAGATGGTAGTCGGTAGTCTAGGGTTTACTAGTATACAGATTCGTGGAGATTTTTTAAAATATAATTTTTTTCTTTATACATATTTGATCGATCCTTTGAAATTAAATAAGGGACGAAATTTATTTCTATTATCAACAAGCTTATAGACTAGACTGTAATGAAAGGGAACTATGATATATTCAATAGAGAACGTATACAGGACTGATTAGATAGATGCATATAATAATCTAAAGTATTCAATCTGGTATGAAATGGAAAATATTGTACTTAGTAACCAGTTAGTTAAATAGTGTTGTAGTACAAGTTGATTTTCATTGGACGAGAATTATATAGAAGAGCCCTAACGCATTAATAGTATTCCTCTTGTGATTAACTAGAGGGCTCATCTTAGTTACATTAATTAAAATAAAAAATAAAAACCAATAATAATGCATCTTATTTTTGAACTATCTTCCTAAAAATAATTAAACTAAGGCCTCAAAGAAACAACAAGTCCAAAGAATTTTCTTAGCACTATAACTCAACACAGGGTTACCATAGCATGGTAAAATAAGTCTATGTTTGTGTATAAAAAAAGGAAGTCATGAAAATCAAAGAGACTAGAAGTAAATGTTGTGTGTGAAATCAAAACAAATATTGGTTAGTTTGATTTGGCCCAACGTTATTATATAAAAATTTGACAAACTCAGAGAATCATATACACGACTATAAGGCCATTGTATTAAAAGGAAAAATGACCAGAATAATAAAATTCAGAGGTGACATAGAAGACCTTAGCGTCCCCCAATTTTGAAAACAACAATATAACAATTATATAAAAGTGGTACTATTAAATCCAAAATCATAAGCCATTATATGTGAAGTAGTCATCACAGATCTAATCTGAGAGGGTCTTCAATAAACCTTGAAAAGAAATAGTGAACCGAAACCTACTTGGTTCACTCTAAACACCAAAACTAAATAACTAACATCAAATTGAAATGTTGAGGACTTGTGGATGAGTCCATAAGTATTCCCCTAGCTTGGTCACTCAAGAGAAGAGGAGGCACTATGGAGAATGCGAACTTGTAAGGAAAATGTTGGAATCAAAGTGTTGAAACCCAATGTTATAATTTATTGTATGTTTACAAGGATCCCATAAATTCCACAATTATTACCTTGATGAGAGATAACATAATAATATTAGTATTGTGTTAAAAGAAATGAACAATCAAACAATTTGAAACAACCACACATTAAAACCCTTGTTACATATAGAGGAGGGTCACATAACTATCCAACTCTATGGAATTGGCTACAAAGGAATTCAAAGGGTTAATTTTAAAACTCAATGAAAAAATAGACGTGTTGAAAGTACAATATACCTAATTTTGGGACTAATCAATGCAATTTTGGGTTAAAATTGCTTGACTGGATATAGTTTCATGTGAAAAGTAGAAGCCCTAACTCTTTTGATCCATCCTACATCCAACGCCTCCTCCCACATTTATCCACTTTCACCAACTTTCCTGGGGTAAACATGAGCTGAGGGTCACTATGATATGACTCAACCTCCTATGTCACCTTCAGGAAATGGAGTCCACAACTAAAGACCTTAGTGACTTCCCTCAAGTGTCATAGGATCTCCATGAGTAACCCAACCTATCTAGGTGTTCAACCCCTGAGACAACTCACTTTTCCCCTGACCTTGAGCCCCAGTCACTCCCTTGCCAAGGCCTCCATGAAACCATGGGTTCCTAGATGCTACCATAGGCATGCATCCATCCAACTGTAGCATTTTTCTGCTAGTGTTGTGCAAACGACTATGAGAATTAAGGTTAGTTACTAGGGTTGGGGCTAAGCCTCTGTCTAGAAACCCATGAAACTTCTAGAAATCATAAAATGCATGAATATAATTCTTACAAACAAAAAATGGTACCAGGACTTGATCTGAGCATCGCCAAAAGGGACTAACATTTTGCTAAACACTTGGTATTTATGCACCTACAGGTCATGAATGCAAGTCTAAGCATACAAGACTGAAAACTTAACTGAGGTTTAACAAGAAGGGTCTCTACCTTCTCACATTAGTTGTCATATCATTAATTATATCTTTCATTCATTATTTATTCAGTTACAAGTAAACACATGAATAGAACCATGACTGAGAACAATAATGTAACCATGCTTATAACCATCATATAACGAGATAAATAATAATAAGGGAATAACCATTAAAGACACATAATAATCATACATTTCCTTACCAAAAGAAAGAGAAACTAGCTTTTATTAAACATAGCCAAATACCAACTAGGTTCGAGACTTCACCGTTCCACCCGACCATAGATTGGCTTAGCCAAATCTCTCATCAGCCAGTCAACCCTCTGCCACATTCCGAGCATGAATGTGGTATCTCCCGGGATAAAGAAATCCAAATACAACCAATGGAATCCAAAGGTTAAACCACCTCCACCCTCTCTGTAGCCTTCTCACACCTAAAACAGTGTTGAGATCACAAAAATGAACCAAGCTTGGATGCCTCAAAATTTCTTCACCATCCTTGAGAAATTTTCTGTTGGGTTGTATTATATTCTTTCCATGAGTAGACCACGTAGTTAACTGGGGGGTTAGAAGGGGGCAGAGCCCCCCCTTCATTGCACTGATTGTGTAGCAGGGGGAGTCACAAGGGGTTTGAGGGGTGCAGGTAACCCCACTCTATGGGGTCCGGGTCAGCGCCCCAAAAAATTTTGGTTTTGGACCCTATGCTAGGTTGGGCAGACCTACCTATGGTTTTGTACATGATTTTCACACATGTTTTTGGACGCGATGGTTTTTGGTCCATGCTTTTGGATGCGATGGTTTTCGGTCCATGGTATTGAATTCTTCGGCATGTATAAATATTTATTGTAACATTGAAAGGAACATAATGAAAAATCAAGCTAGTAGTACCAGTTTTGGGATCCAGGGGAAATCTCTGTGTATATGTGTTTTATGTGTTAAGCTCTCACATTGTTTATTTTCTGTGTTTTAGAATTTGTATGCAGGTAATTTCTGTATGGGGTTAAAACCTACATTTTCCTATCTCCACCCTCAGGCTTTACTGTGTATTTCGTCATTGTCATTCAAGGGATTCCTAGGCCTTTGGGAATTTTCTTCAGACCACCTAATCCTAGATTCCAAAGCCATTTGGTAATCCAAAGCTCAAACTGAGAACAATCCCATCACACCTTGGCTATCTATAAATGGCAAGGCTAGGCTAAAATCCACTCTCAAATCCAGGGGAAATCCATGGCAATGATAGTAAAAGAACCATTTACCAACACGCACATACTATGCATTTAAAAAAAATCTAGGAAGTAACGCATGAAATCTATTACCTACAAGTATTCCAGCTGAAGGTGCTTGATCCTTGCCTTCCTTTGATTTCCTTGTCCTTCTTTCCTTTCCTTTCCTTTCCTTTTTTTTTCCTTGCCTTTCCCTACTTGCTTATTTTATTTCTTCTCTTGATGCCCTTGTTCTTTCTCTGAAGCTAATTCCAAAACTAAATTAACAAAAAAAGGTATCAACTAATCCTCATCAACCTTTTTATTAATGAGGCATCCATTTTCTTCAATTTCCCATTATTTTCCTTCATTTTACTCCTCACATGAAACTTGTGGCCTTTCAACTTCCTTTTCTCCTGATTTCCATTATTTTCATAAATAAAATGACAATTAATGCAATTTTTCCTTTCCAGTGCTTAATCATTTCCCTTAGCCATAAAACACAAGAAGTGATGCCCACTAGGATATTTTTCCCAACATTCATCTTGGAATAAGTGTCCCTTGTCTGTGGTCTTATTTTATCTTTATTAACTTTTATTACATGAAATTTTAACATGGGGTTGTTATAGACCCCTCCCCCTTAGGGGAACACCATCCTTGGTGTTAAACCACACCTAGACTCGGTAAAACTTCTGAAGAGATTTTTTTTCCTATGGAGCTTTATAACCCAACTCGTTGCAGTATTTATAATGACATCCTAACTCAAAAGCAAAACCATCATGACAAGATGAAAATATAACAACCATACCACTTATTGGAGCTTTATAACATTTCTCATTGTAGTATTTACAATAGAAACCATACAAAAATATGTACAAATACCAAGACACATTTTCCTTCACCGGAAAACAATGAAGGATAAATAATCTGCATCTAATCAACCATTTTCCAGGTAGCTTCATCGTGCTCAAAGTGCTTCCACTGCAGTTTAACCTACTCAAGTTATTTTCTCAAGAGCACGAGATGTTTCTACTGCAATATGCATTCAGGTTCTGGTTGGAATTCTCCTTCTTGATCCACCTGCAATACATACCAATCAATAACATGATCAATATCCTTTACATATATTTTAAGTAATGAAACATGGAAAACATCGTGGATTTTCATTGTTGGAGGTAGTGCAAGTCTTTATGCCACTCATCCAATCCTCTCAAGGATATCAAAAGGCCCGCAATACCATGGTTCCAACTTGGCACATGAACCAATCCTTAAGGAGCTCTTCTTGGGATTGATGTGCAAATACCCATGCTCCCCAACCTAAAACTTGTTAAATTCCCTTGTTCGTCTTCATAGCATTTCTACCTATCATGTGCTACTTTCAGGTTCTTATTTATAACCTGCATTTCCTATTCTATGTCTAACAACATGTTCGGTCCAATAAGTTCCCTATTCACTGGACCGCTAGAGCCGATGGGAGTGTTACAACTACGATGATACACTGCCTTAGACAAACTCATCTTTAGTGAGTCTTGATAATCGTCGTTGTATTCAAAATCAACCAATGGATGGTAATCCTCCCATATCCTTTTCTGATGCAATACATACATCCTCAACATGTCCTCCAATATCCTGTTGATTCTCTCTATCTATCCATCTATCTATGGATGATAAGTTGTGCTAAAGGCAAAATTTGTCACCAATCCTACAGACAGAACCTTCGAATAATTGGAAGTGAACTTGGCATCCCTATTTGTCACAATCTTCTTCGGAACAACATTGAATATCATGATCTCCTTAATGAAGACCTGTGCTACCTCATTAGATGGACAAGTAGTCTTCATTGGAATGACATAAGGTACCTTGCTCAACATGTCTACCAAAGCCATGTAGAATCATGCTTCCTCAATGTCGTCAGAAGACTTGTAATTAAATCCATGGAAATTACTTTCCATTTCCACTCTGGAATTAGAATAGGATCAAGAAACCTACATGGATGCTTACACTCTACTTTGACCTACTGACAATTCAAACATCTCTCCATGAACTCTGCCACTTCCTTCTTCAAATTCAACCAGTAGTAGAGCATATTAACTATTGTCAACATGTTTTGATGTTCTATGTTACATGAATATGGTTTTACATGAAACTCCCTCAAGATAAGCTTCTTACATTCTCTATCATCTAGCACATATATCCTGTTCCTAAATCTCACCAAGCCATCTGTTGTAAGATGATAATCCACATACTGATCACCTGTACCCTGTTGTAACTTGAGAAAAAGATCCATGTACCTCTCATCCCATTGTCCTACTTGTAAGATCATATTTTGTAAATTTGTCCCATATCATCTCACTGTTGTGACATGGCTCAACTGCACTATCCTACTGAGAGAATCCACAACCCTATTCTCCTTTCCCTTAATGTTCATAATCTCATTTTCAAACTCGTTAAGTGTAGCCAACCATTTGCCTTGCCTTGCTTTCAAATTTGGTTGGTCAAACAAATAACTCAAGCCACTGTGAACACTCATCAACACAAACCTCCTGCTAAGAACATAACGTCTCCACATATTTAAGGCACGAATAACAGTTTCCAACTCAAGATCATGAGTCATGTAGTTCTGCTCATTCTCATTCAATTTCCTAAAATCATAGCATATCACTTGTCCCTCTTGCATCAAGACTCCACCAAATCATATCCTACAGCATAGGGTACATAATATAAACTCTTTATCCAAACTACAATATTTAACACTTAATCATTTGTCAACAACTGCTTCAACTAATCAAAACTAGCTACACACTCCTCTATCCATTCAAAATTCTTATCTTTCCTCTACAATGATGTAATAGGATATAGCACTGTGGGGGAATTTCTTGATGAACCTCTTATATTAACTTTCTAAGCCAATGAATGATCTCAATTCCTCCACATTTATAGGAGCTTCCCACTCCATGATAGCCTTTATCTTCTCTCGATATACTACTATGCCATTCTTGGAAACAACATGTCCCAAGTAGTGTACTTATGTTTCAAAGAAATTGTTGTTGGGTTGTGTTATATTCTTTCCATGACTAGCCTACATAGTTTGCGGGGAGGCGGAGG
The DNA here is from genome assembly GCA_000404065.3 of Pinus taeda. NCBI lineage: Eukaryota > Viridiplantae > Streptophyta > Pinopsida > Pinales > Pinaceae > Pinus > Pinus taeda. Next base: position 8,967 of record APFE031663084.1, on the reverse strand, counting down.
CCCCCCTTTGTTGCATCGACTACGCAACGGGGGGGTCACAGGGGGGCGGCAACCGCCCCTATACAGGGGGTTTGAGGGGGGCGATTAGCCCCCCTCTACGGGGTACAGGTTAGTGACCCAGGGAATTATTTTTTGGACCCTATATTAGGTTGGGCAGACCTACCTATGGTTTTGTGCATGGTTCTCACACATGGTTTTGGACGCGATGGTTTTCTATCCATGGTTTTTGATGCGATCGTTTTCGGTCCATGGTATTGGATGCTTCAACATGTATAGATATGTATTGTAACATTGAAAGGAATATAATGAAAATTCAATCTGGTAGTCTCGGTTTTGGGATCGAGGGGAAATCACTGTGTATATGCGTTTTATGTGTTATGCTCTCGCGGTGTTTATTTTTTGTGTTTTAGTAATCGTATGCAGGTAATTTTTCTATGGGGTTAAAATATACAACTACACTTTCTAAGATTAGAATAAATATGATGCTCTCTTAGCAACCTCAACACTGCTGCTAAATGCTCAGCATGCTCTTCCTCATTCTTAGAATATATGAAGGTGGCATTAATGAATACAATAATAAAAAAATTCCAAATCAGGATTCAACACACTATTCATCAAACACATAAACTTAGTTGGAACATTAGTCAAACTGAATGGAACCACAACAAACTCATAATGCCCATACTTGGTCGTGATGGAAGTCTTGTAGACTTCCTCTTTGATGCATACCTGATGATATCGTGATTGTAGATCAATATTTGAGAACATTTTTTCTCCCTTCAACTGATCAAATAAGTCATCAATCCTCAACATTAGGTACCTGTTCTTAATAATCACCTTGTTCAGTTGCATGTAGTCAATACACAATCTAAGAGTACCGTCCTTCTTCTTCACGAACAATACTGGTGCACCCCAAGGCGATACACTTGGTCTAATTTATCGCTTATCAAACATCTCCTTCAAATGCAACTTCACCTCCACTATCTCTGGAGTGCTCATCCTATAAGGTGCCTTGGATATTTGTGTTGCCCCTGGTACCAACTCAATTGAAAATTCTACTTCCCTGTGCAACGGAAACTCTGGAATCTTTGTTGGAAACACATCATAAAACTATTGCAATACATGGTACCTCTTGAATGTTTTTTCATCCTCATCATCATTATCCTTGTCACTGGAAATATAAGCTGCAAACATCACATACCATTTCCTGCAACTGCACTTCCCCTACACAGTTGTTACGATCCACATTGATGTAGGCCTATTCTTCCCTGACAAGATTCTCTTCTCTCCATTATCTTCCAGGAACTCAATAGCCTTTCCATAGCAATATATCTTGGTCCTGTGGAGATACATCCAATCCATACCCAAAATCATATTATACGATCCCAGTTGCAGTACATTCAAATGTGTTTTTATAGGCATACCATTCAAATCAAATGCGCAATATCTTACCCAATGATGAACTCTCTTCTCCGTACTAGTAGTTAACTACACCAACCAAGAATTTGAATGTGCTTCTTTTCTCAAGCCATACTTATCCACAAGGTCAGGATTAACATAACTATAATTAGATCTAGGATCAATAAAAATAGAATCAACTTGATTATAAAGCTTACCTTCCATCTCAATGATATATGCATGGTGATTTTCCTGCATGTTGTCCACAGTTTCATAAATCTGAGGAATGTTATGACCAATTTCCCTAACTGTCTATGCCGCTTGAGCACTATAGGTGTGAGGCTTACCTCCATAGTACAATGGGCAATCCTTCTTACAATGATTGTTGCGATGGGGTCCCCAGGGGTAGAATTGAATTAAACTTAGTCATTTTTGTAAAGAATTTTGTAAAAGATGTAAAGTCTCCACAAAACGTTGATGCGAAGCACGCAAATAGACAGAGTCAAAGGGGCCCTAGCCCCTTTGTTTTGGATTATTTTGAAGACTCACCCATGTGCTAGGGGCCACGGTATTATATTAGGAAAGCTATAAATAGTTGAGTCTCAGTGAGTCTTGGAGTTAAGTTTTGATAGAAAGTGGGGTACATTAAAGAGTTTTGTTGTCTTAGGAAAGAGCTAAGGCAGGAAGGCTTTGCTTATTGCACTTTGGTAGAGAAGGGAAGGCTCCTACATCTGAGTGTGTAGGAGGCGTGGGTAAAGTCCGTAGTTGAGTGCGTGGACCCCTGCAGCTATGTGTGCAAGGTAAGAAGAGTCCGTAATTGGTGAATTGGATATAAATAAAGACTTCTTTTTGAAGAATTATTGTGTATTTCCATTAGAGAAGTTTATATTATATGTTGTCGATTAATGATATGTTTATGAGTTAATGATTGAATGCTACACAAATTTACTGAATCTGTCTTAATAATGTATGAACTGAATGCTTAGAAACTTCAGTGAAGTTACAACCTATTTCTCTCATGTTTTCTAACAAATTAAGTAGATATATGTGAACTCTGATCTATGGTTACCTTTTGTTGCGCGAAAGTAGGTAAATTGACTGCTTAAGGTACACAAATACTAATCATGGACCTTCACAAAGGTTAGAAGGCAGCTTTAACTTAGTTACAGTAACATTCCTTGTCAATTAATCATATGTTTATGAGTTAATGATTCAATGCTACACGAATTTACTGAATCTGTCTTAATAATGTATGAACTGAATTCTTAGCAACTACCACGAAGTTACAACCTATTTCTCTCATGTTTTTTAACGAATTAAGTAGATCTATCTGAACTCTAATCTAGGGTTACTTTTTGATGCACGAAAGTAGGTAAATCAATTGTTTAAGGTCCGCAAAGACTAATCGTGGACCTTCACGAAGGTCAGAAGGAAGCTTTAACTTAGTTATAGTAACATGCCTTATTGATTAATGATATGTTTATGAGTTAGTAATTGAATGCTACATGAATTTATTGAATCTGTCTTAATAATATATGAACTGAATGCCTTGTCGATTAATGATATGTTTATGAGTTAATGACTGAATGCTATGAGAATTTACTGAATCTATCTTAATAATGTATGAACTGAATGCTTAGAAACTTCCACGAAGTTACAACCTATTTCTCTTAGATTTTCTAACGAATTAAGTAGATCTATGTGAACTCTGATCTAGGGTTACTTTTTCATGCCCGAAAGTAGGTAAATCGACTGTTTAAGGTCCACAAAGACTAATCGTGGACCTTCACAAAGGTCAGAAGGCAGCTTTAACTTAGTTATTCAATGTATTATTAGTGTTTAATATTCATATAATTAATATAATATTTTTTAATGTTTTGAATGCCTTTAAAGTCTAAAATGATAAACTTATGAAATGCTATATATGAATATTATTTTAGTACTTTTATGTTGGTCTTGTTTATTATTTAAGTAATATGTTAACCATATTTGTGTTAAAAAATAATAAATCTAGGGAACAACAATAGTAATAATAGAGTAAAATGTTAACATATTTATGTTTAATATGTTAATAATAATTAATTAATAGATCTAGGGATTATTGATATTAGTAATATATATTTATATTATATAATAATAATATTATAAATTAATTATTATTTCATAAATTATATTGATATTATTATTGTTATATTTTAATAATAGTATTATTCTTCTTCTTATTATTATTAATGGTTTAGGTAACTTATTAATAGAAATTTATTAGTTAAGCTATCTAATGTAAACTTGAATTTTCTACTAAATCTAAATTTTAGATCAATAACCATGGATAATTTTAACCCATTAAGTTAGTTATGTAATGGACCATCTAAAAATATAAGGAAAAGAAAATGAGGGAGATTTCTAAAAGGACCAAAAAATCAAAGAGGAACTCAGGAAACAAGTTAGCTAAAAACATTACTTCTTGATAATTAGGAAAAGAGAAAGGATTTTTATGAATAGATAATTAGTTCAAATCATTAATTGAGGTTGGGTGAAAGAAACCAGGTGACCGAAAAAATTTAAGAAACCAAAGAAGGGAAACAATAACCAACCAGAAGGCGAGGGGGAAGAAACGACTAGGAATAGAGGGCACAGATCCAACAACTGTTGATTTTCCAGTCATCATCTCTATTGAGACTTCTTGGACTTTTTTCAATCTCAATGGATTCCCTAAATTTTTAGTGATGGAACTGTGCAACCTTAGCAATAACATGGGCCTCCTCAATACAAAATTGATGTTTAGTCTTCTTTGCATGCTTCGCTAGTGTGGAAGACTGGGTCTTCCCATGCTTTAGGTCTGTTGAGTGCTCATTAATCCTCTGATTAATAGAGCACCTAGTCTCACCAATGTAGGGGATCCCATAAGAACAGGGAATAATATAGACACCCTTTAAGTCAGGGTCGACAGGATCCTTTAATGATTGGAGGGAATTACGAATGGTGTTAAGGGGTCTAAAAGTCGAGGGAACATTATGCTTCCTAAGAATCCTTGCAATCTTATCAGTAGTCCCTTGGATAAAAAGTAAATGGACCCCTAAGAATCAATCTTTAGGGTCTTTCTTAACCAATGAATTCTTTTTGGCTTTAAGGAAATCCCTCTAAAAAAGGTGTCTACTATAATGGTTATGTTCTTTTGAAGTCTAGTTTATCGTTACTGAGATATGAGATTAGCAGGGTTAGAAGATCCTTGGATCTTGTTTCTCGGAACCTTCCGGATTTGCATTTGGAACTTTCGATCTTGATTTCCCCCTTTCTTTGGGCTAGGATTGATACATGTTTAGCATTGTAATTCCTGTGTATGGAAGATATATGGAGGGAAAAACAAGATCCAAAATTTCAGAAATTGGCCCATAATTATTTGGTGTTTGATGGCCCTCTTTCCTTGGAAGGAATCTCCAATAGCCGGCTTTTGGCGAATCAGAGGTCAACCCTCCAGACTTGGGCTTGCAGTCTTTCTGGCTCAGCCTCCCCACTTGTGACTCCAACAGAGTCGTTGAGGTATATGGTAGAGGCCTCCTCCCATGGGAGCCTTAATCCATTCCCAACGTCTAGGATTCAAACTAGTGGACTGGCGTTCTTGACTTACATTCAACTTACACCCATGTCCCTAAGGTGCTATCTAGCTCGATTGTGGTCACAATTTAGTTCTGTCTCAACTCTTCAGATGGGATTTCCTCTAACGAGCCCAACCTCAGGGTTTATATCTAGCCGAGCCCCTCAGCGAATCTAACATCATCACCTTGTGGTGAACCTCTCCCTTCTGGTCCGCTTTCCCTCCTCGCTAAATCCAGGTGCACCATCATCTCTACACCAAAACACAGTCCATCATGCAACGCTATTATTATTAATCTCGTTGGTTTGTCGCAATCACCTGATTGTGCCCCACTCCCTTCTGGTCTGCCTATCAGCCTCACCGAGTCCAACAACCTAATTTTAGTCTCACGTAAGCCAGATTCGAACTATGATCCATTCACAAGTTTGTTGAGCCCTATTAGTGGCTGCGGTGACGATGTTAATTTCTATGGGAATAACCATAATCATGTTAATGATCCTTACATCGATAAACTAGATATAGGTTTAGTATTATGTAACAATAATAATAATTGTCAGGCCAAGCAGTAACTCCTCAACCAAAAATTGATCCGTGTTTATTCCTTCAAGTAGGTATTCATTATATACATGAGGGGGACACTGTTCACTTCATCTCCCGATGATTGTTCATATTATTTATTTATCTATTTACATTATATTCACCCACTCATGAAGATTAGGTGTCAACATTCCCCCCATTAATCTGAAGGGATGTTGGTGAGTCCAAGCATCATTCTGAATCATTCAAGCTTTTCTCTTCCAAGAGCTTTGGTGAATATGTCTGCAATTTTCTCATTTGTGGAACAATCATGGAGATGGATTGTTTTGGCCTCAACATGATGTTGAATCAGATGATATTTAATATTGATGTGCTTCGTTCAATCATGGAACTTTGGTTTCATGGCCAATTTTATTGCAGCGGTATTGTCAATCATGATTGGAGTTGATTATACTTGTTTTACTTGCAAATGTTCAAGAGTTTTCTTGAGCCACACAATTTATTTTGTTGCTTCAGCTGCTGCCACGTATTCTGCTTTTGTTGTGGAATCTGCTGGAACTGATTATTTGCGTGATCTCTAGGAGACAACTCCTGATCCAAGACTCATAACATATCTTGAAGTAGATACCCCAGTTTCTTTGTCTCCATCGAAGTCTAAATCAGAGTACCTAATCAAGCTAAAGTCATCCACCTATGTATACTTGATTCCAAAGTCTTGAGTTACCTTCAAGTACCTTAGAACTCTTTTTGCAGCAAACCAATGTTCCTCACAAGGCTTTTGCATAAACCTGGAGAGGATTCCAATAGCAAATGAAATGTCTGGTCTGGTAGTAGTTAGGTAGTTGAGACTTCCTACAAACTGTCTATACTTTGTTGCATCCTCAAATTCTTTTCCTTCAATAGATGTGAGCTTTAAGTTTTGTTCCATTGGAGTAGTAAGAGGATTGCACTCTATCATGCCAAACCTATTCAATAGATCTCCAATGTATTTCTTTTGAGAAAGAAATATGGACTTCGGATGTTCGGTTACTTCAATGCCAAGATAGTAATGAACATAGCGCAAACCAGTCATTTCAAAACTTTTCCCCAATTCCTTCTTTATGGATGCAATGTAGCTTTCATTGTTCCTTGTCATCAAAAGATCATCTACATATACCACCAGATATATGACTGTTTTGCCAACTTTTTTGACAAATAAAGTTGCACCATCAAGATCATAATATCTGAAATTAAGTTTAAGAAGTTTCTCAGTTATTTTTTCATACCAGGCTCGTGGTGCTTGTTTGAGGACATACAAGGACTTCACAAGTTTGCATACTTTATGTTCATGTCCTTTCACAGCAAATCCTTTAGGTTGAGAGATAAAAAAATTCTCTTTTAGATCTCCATTTAAGAAAGCAGTTTTTACATCCATTTGATGGACTTTCCAGTCGTTTTGAGCTACTAGTGCAAAGAGTGTCCGTATGGTAGCCCATTTTGTTGTGGGGGAAAAAGTCTCCTCATAATTGACCCCTTCCTTCTGTGCAAAACCTTTTGCCACAAGTCTAGCTTTGTGCTTGTCAAGTGAGCCATCAGCTTTAGACTTTGATCCAGGTGGATATTGGTGGCCACCTGCCAAGTCCACCTGGACCCCCACCATTGTCTT
>APFE031663079.1:0-10035 GCA_000404065.3 Pinus taeda | reverse complement strand
ACTTCTAATCCTATTTGGTTGCTCATACTGGATACATTAATTTCAATGTAGATGTTGATTTCTACTCCTATTTGATTGATTGCACTGGATGCATTGGTTTTAGTGTAGATATTGATTTCTAATCTTATTTGATTGCTTGCACTAGATGCATTGGTTTCACTGTGGATATTGATTTCTAGTCCTATTCGATTGCTTGCACTAGAAGCATTGATTTTAGTGTAAGGACATCTCTGCCCCCTCCATCTCTATCTCTATCTCCCATTGTATCTCCTTCTTTATCTCTCTATCTCACCCCCAAACATACACTCTCTCTCTCCATATATATATATATATATCTTCCTCCCTCAGTGCCTTTGCCTCTCTCTTCTTCCCTCTCTCCAGCCCTCCATCTATATCCCTATCTCCACTTGTCTCTCCTTCTCACCCCCAAAACATGCACATTCTCTCTTAGTGTAAGCACATAAAAAAAAATATGATGTGAATTGACCTCTGTGTTACAGTAGTTCAACCATAAATAATACTCGAATTTTCATCCTAAATAAAATGTTCACTTACCTGAAATTTTTGCTTCTTGAAACTGTAAACTATTTGTAATTGGCTACATTCTTATTATTCCCATTTATTATTCTCATTTTCAATCATTCAACGATGTTATTAACTTGCATTCAAATGTGTTAATAGAAAATAACTACCGTTGAATATTTTTTGGGGTTTGACACTCCATAAGTCACAATGACTGACTTTGGTGAACACTACTATTAATATTGGTGAGAAAAAAACAAGTTATGGTGTTTACTACAGTAGCTCAAGTTAAATATTTGAATGGTCTATATGGTCTATGATTTCAATGGCTGTTTCATATGACCAATCTGAGAAAATGGAAAAACTAATAGGTGTGATAGTAGAAGAAAATAGTTTCAAATTGATTGCAATGAAAATTGTTTGTAATTGACTATATTCTTATTATTCACATTTTCTATCACTCAACATTGTTACATTGTCACTTTGCATTAAACATTTTCGTTCCATCATTCTTCATCATTCAAGTTACTAACAATCTCTTTGATCTCAAAAAATTGAGGTAACTAAACAAATTTAAAATTAAATTGACCAAATTAATCTTAGACATATTTAGCATATTTAAAATAATGAAAATATGAGATGTTTAACAAATTTTGTTCTCATCTAAAAAAATTGAGGTAATTAAACAAATTTAAAATTAAATTGACCAAATTAATCTTAGACATATTTAGCATATTTTAAATAATAAAAATAATTAGATGTTTAACAAATTTTGTATGACCGCACACCACTGAAACCAACCTAGATCCATCTTAAGCCCAGATCTATCAAGCTCCTAGAGGGATCAAATCTCTCGAGGTGCAAACTTTTCCTCAAAATTTTCAGTAAAAAAAAGTTTTCACCTCGAGAGATTTCATCCTTCTCAACCTTTGATAAATTAAGATTAAAATAGATCTAATTTAATTTACTTCCCAAATATATTGCTAATCTAAGTAATTTGTTTGGTGATCAAATCTTACCAAAAAGAAATTCTCTCTTACTATCTCCAGAAACTTTTGCAACATTACTTAGTTTGAATGGATGAAGGAGAATGAAATGTTCTTGCAGTTTGTATAAACAAAATAGTGTCGAAACAATCGTGAAACGATCATAATAAAATAATAATGTATTGACCATATCAAGTTTATAAATTACTATTAATGTAAAGGCATGTTCACTTTTTCTGACTTTTCTAGAAAATTTCAAGCAAAAACAATAAATAGAACCCTTACATTGTTTGCGGGTTATACCCACAATGGAAATTCATAAATGATGGGTGAATAATGCATTAAAACATTTTGAAAATTAGTCTTTCACATGTGTTTCTTGAAAGAGTGAAGAGGGGTGAGAGAAATGGATAGAAATTCTATTATATGATGTTTTCTCTTAATATTTTGACATGTGTTTCTTGAAGGAGTGAAGTGGGGTGAAAGAAATGGATGGAAATTCTATTATATGATGTTGTATCTTAATATATCTTCACAAGTGAATTATTTTTTTTTGCTGATATAATAATAAAAAAACCATAATTCTTTTATAACTTTTCATCTGTTAATAAGTAACTTGCTAACTGCCACTTCATAGCATTCAATGCATATGATTGATCTCCATTTATTAGTCCCTGCCCACCGAGCCTGGCAGGGAGTATAGCAATCGGTTTTGGTCGGTGACAATTAGACCGACGCGCGAACCGATAAAATTATTTCAACTTATAACAAAGTTCCTTCCAATGATACAAAAACCAAAACCATTTTTGTTATTTGTTTAAAACCATTTTTGTTATTTGTTTATGCTTTTAACCAATCAAAAACAGGTTCGTCTTATTTGGCCTCAGTACGAGGTATACGGTCTGATAAGTTAGGAAAAAAATTAGGAAAGTAGTTCGGTCGTCGCCTGCCTGAAGTAATGCTATCGGGAAGATAGCATTAGTTCCCTAACATTTTATGTTAAGGCATATAAGGCATATATATACATTGGCCTATAGCACAATGCATGTAGCACATTTGTTGCATGTACGCCTGCCAGCACATCTAACAGGTGCTGGCTCCTATGGGCTTTCCAAATAGGTGCTGGAACTTATTCTCTCCATATTTGAACTCACCATCCCCATTCCTGGATCGTACTGTTCGTCTTCTAGGTACTGTCCCTCTTCTATAGAAAGAGAGTGCAAACTCGCAGCATCTGGGCGCAGAAAGGCGCAACATCTGGGCGCAGAGCCTGCACAGGTGAAATCTGTGTGAAATCAATTAGTATTCATATTCAATTGTTAGTATATATAAATATATATATTATATTATATATATATATATATATATTATATATATAACCAGGTTGTTTTGGTTGTATTACAGGCAGAGCACGGCCCTGGTAACCTAGCCTGTAAGTGAACAGAAAGCAATGCACCCCACGAGACGGGAATTGAAGCTATGGAACGATTTCTTGAACGAGTTGAAGCATAATTTATACTGATAAAGGAACTGCATAATTACAGTTTTGAGAAAAAAGAGCATTTGTACCTGGACTGTCGGAACTCTTTTAGCTGGTTAAGCGGGTCTTATCTTTGGAGGATCCGCTAATGTGCTCCTGTAACTACTCTTTGTTGCTCACACGGTAACCTAACTTACCTTGCAATTCAAACATTTAATTAGACGCCCTTGAGTGCTACCACTCTGAAAAAAACCCAAATCAATACTTAAAATACAAATTGAAAATACATAGATTTTATGATTCTTGTATTACTCACAGGCCACGCTTTGTCGCTCGCAGTGGAAAGTGTAACCTGCAATCCTTGTGCCGGATCTTTCTGTCAATTCTTTATCATAAAATGGCTTCTCCTCCTCTTCTAAATCCATTGTGCCGGATCTTCCCGTCGATACTTTCTCATAAACCGGCTCCTCTTCCTCCTCCTGCGACTTCTGATGAGCGGCCGATGGGTTCTACTCCTCAATTATTTCTTCTCCTTTAACAAGAAATGGCTTTGAACTACTCTAGGACCCATTACATGAATCTGTGCTTTAATGCAAAAAATCGATAGAATCGTATATATGTTCATAAACTCTGAACGTAAATTTAGTATTAAAAATTTTAAAAATATATTCAGAAAGCAAACATGTGCGCTCACTTTAAATCACTGAAAATGGCACTACAAATTTTCGAGCTATTCAATCACTGCAGTATATACTTCCTTTCATATTACTAACATTCCATTATTCATAAAAAGTTTGTCATTCGTTCTAGTATTTGAATTTTGCTATTTATATCTTTGCTTCATCAACAAAATTTTTAATTTATTTTGTATTCATATTTCCAGATTTATGGTAATCAGAATGCAACCGTTTTGAGAGAGATATGAATAGCAAGATCCTTAGTTATAGCATCCAACAGCAAGGAAAGATAGCAAGTTTCTGGCACAATTCTGTCTCAATGCAGGCAAGAGCTTCGTGACACTGCTCCAGCAGAGAAAAATAGGCTGGGGCGCTAAGACCTTCGGTGGCTATAAATGGCACGCTGCTAACGGCTGCCATCTTAAAGGCTTCGAACACAATACCTCTATTTAGAAAATCTTTAAGCGGATTTCGGCCAAATCTGGCATGTAGGCACAGATTTCTCCCGAATTGAAACATAATTTCCTATTTCTCACCCAAACCTGCTGTCCAGATGTCACAGTTGTTGAATACATACAAATAACTGAATCTGTAGAAAATGAAAATATATCTAGAATCTTGGAGGCAAATAACAAAACGTTCAGGCAGGAAGGCAATTTCTTTTTTATCTGGAATGAAACCAGGGTAAATTTTGGATTACTAATGTGGATACTAAACTAAGTAAACTTTCTTTCTTGATTATAAAGACTAGCTCAAAGAAATGGCAGAAAATCAATCCCTGTGATGAACAACAGTATTAAAGAATTTCACGGAACAGTGTCAAGAAATTTCACTTATGGCTCTAAACACATGAACTAACCCTGGAAGCTTGCAGTGCACGAAATCTATGGAAAAAGGCTTTAAATTCTTGAACGAAACCCCAACCACTACTGTTTCTCACGCAATTTAATTACCTCAAAACCTGAACAAGTGATCAGGAGTGCCTATATTCCAAATACCGATCGAGGTTAAAATTGCGAATACTTTGCCAAGTACTGTATGTGATAACACGAGCAACCGTTATATAATGGGATGGACGTGCTTGTCATAGACTTGAATGTCTGCGTCCAGGTAAATGAGCTTGTTGTATTCTTCAAACTGCATTATCACAAGCCCCGTAAGACAGAAAACAGTCTCGCTAATTCTAGAACTCGTTCTCTCCTTAAATCCAGAAATCTATGCCATGAATGATGAGCAGGAACGCCATGAATTTCCTGCATTCCCATTTCCATGGCTATGTAACGGGCAAGATTTGCACGTGCCTTGGCTAACTCTCTCTGCAACTGTTGCACTTCACCTCGCAGAACTGAGATCGCTCCCACGCAACCATAAACGGGGTCTTTCACTCTCGCCTGTGCTTCGTACGCCATGGAGGGTATGCTACTAGTACTGGATCAAGAGCTTACTGAATGAACAAGGGAAGCAGCTGAACGTCCAATAGAGAGGGCTTACCCTCGGAGTAGGAGACAACCATAGGTGGCAGAAGATTAGGGCGAGCGCCAACAACTGGCAGTCATCCAGCCACAAGGCCATTCGAACATAGTGTAATGACAACTGGGCATATTTTACGAACACATGATTTACTTTAAGGTTATATACCTTATGGATATTTTTTCACATACAAAATATTTCTATATTTTATATAAAATATAAGTATATTTTGATACTTGAGAAATTATTATTTTTGACAAGGTTCGAACATTGTTTTATTTTTTTCCAGTGGAATTTAGAATAATAGTTTCAAAAACCATTGTACATGTGAGCAATGTCACAATTCATTCGTTAGTAGGACTGATAGTAAGAGTGTTATGGATGTCTCAGACATGGAGGTTTGGGGTGGCGTTTCACTATTCACTGAACTCCCTTCTATTGAGTGCTCTCTCTTGCATACCTTGGGGACCGAGTCGGCCTGTCCGTCTATTCTTTTCAACTCGTCTCTCGTCCAGGCTAGTGTGCATAATTTCAATTCTTCGGAGGCCGTAAGAAGTGTCACCTCCATAGTCACTTGCCTCCGGGCTGCGAATGCTATTATTGGTATTGCTCCATCCACAGAGTCAAGCGCATCATCGACTGCTTCACATGGTCCTCCTATAACTAGAAGGACACGCTCTACCAGACCACTGGCGCAGCAGTGGGCAATGGCAGCTTCATCAACATTACGGATCTTAAGGGTGGCAAGGTCGGTTTTGGCCTTGCAGGGCACGGAGCCAAGCTGGACTCGACATATGTTAAGTCTGTGAAGCAGGATGGCTACAACCTGTTCGTCGTGGAGGTGAGTCAGCCGATCACGACCAGCGTGGCAGAGGCGCCCACACCGTCCCCCTCCAACATGAACATCACGTATGTTCTCATAAAAGGCGGGTGTAAGATCTTCGCCGACCTGATCACCACTACGGGGGTTCTCAAGTCCTACGAGGATTCCATCCAAGGTGGCCTAACTGTGTTCGCCCCGAGAGACACTGCGTTTACAGGTGTCACGAACAAGATGCTGACCAAGCTGTCCAGCGAGGACAAGGTTGTTGTGCTGCAGTTCCACGCGCTGACCATATACAGCCCACTTGGCACCCTCAAGACTTCCAACGGCCCCATCGCCACGATGGCAAGCACCGGCGCCGACAAATACGTACTGACGGTAACCTCCTCCGGCGACACTGTCATGCTCAACACCGGCATCAACAAGGCCACGATCACGAGCTCACTACTGGACGACCTAGCCTTTCGGCTCTGTGGAATCTTGGGCAGCATAATCTAATACGCTGCGGGCTGGGACAGGTACTAGCTGCCCCGCAGCCCCTCTTGTTTCTTATTGCTATTCAACATTTATTCCATACGATTCCCTCTGCATTTATTCCTCACTACTACTCAACGATGAGTAGTTGCTCCACTATAAGATTCCATCGTTTACGACATACTAATTAGAACACAAAGTTCATAGTTATATGTGAAATTATTAATAATAAGAAATTGAAATTATATAATGGTGGTAAGTAAGAGGATTACTTTTTTACTTTACGGAAAACAAGTTTAAAGGTTTAAAGATATTGATGAATAACTAAGTTGATGTATATGTGTTATTTTAGGGACTAATATAAATAAATATAGAAATAATAAGTGTACTTACTTCCATAAGTGTCTCAAGCATCACATTAATGAAATCTAAAATATATTTTTGGATATAGAGTTATTGTATGTCATGGTAAAGATTCAAAAGTAGATCACTAGATTCCAAAATATTTTTTCCTTTGTGGCCAATGAAAAAAAAATCTTGCAAATGACAACTAAAATACGTGGAATGTTTTGCGCATAGATTTAATTCATATTTCGATGGCTCTTGGTAATCCCGGCAGCTATTGTGTTGTTGCCCGAGTTCAGAATGTGCAGGTCAGAAACAGTATCCAATTCACCAGACCGATAGGTTTAGTTTATTCTCCACGTGATAACTCGGGCCAACTTTTAAAGGATTATAATTTATTTGGATAGATTGTGAACATTATTGATTTAAAATGTAAATTTAGTATTATTTATGTTTTTCTCCAAATTGGAGATTTCATATTTTTTAAAAGATTACATATAATTTATTTGGATAGATTATGAATGTAACAAAATTCTCTTAATTAATTGTTTCGAACGTAAGGACATAAGAACAAAATACCTTGAATGTGATATGAACGCAACAAAACCATAAATTTTCACTTCAACGTTTGTCCTGCGTACCTGGCCTGTCATGCTGATACACTAATAAAATTGGTTATATATATATATATATATATATATTATATAATTCAACCAATGTTGTTTGAATTGAGTTTGAATAACTAATATTTTATGTGTAAGTAAATTATGTATGTTATTTTGCTATCTTTGGAATTTTGAAAGTGTCATTTCTCTCCAGAAACCAAGTTTCGAAATTTGCATATACATAAAACCTAAAGCTAATAAAAATGGGAATGATGTGCTTAATTCGTATCTCCGCTAGAAACCTATCACAATCGGAAATACAGTAGATGTACTCATTGCTTTATCGTATTTTTAAATTTAAAAGTTTCTTTAACTAACTGTGTTTTCCGATTGTACGTCCAACAGTTTTAAATTTATTTTTTCACCAGCTTGAAATCTGAATGGTCAGCTATACTACTTCAGAAGATGTCAGGGAGCTGAATCCATATATCCTGCTCGCTGCTGGCCATAGCAACGCCAGGTTTCTCAAGAAGAATAACCTCTTTATCGAACCCTACCGTCTTTCGGTCGTCGATCCCACCCTCAAGTCCCTTGTGGACGACGATACTAGCTTGCAAACTGCCCACGGTCATATGGAGAAAGATGCGTTGGGCTGCGTTCAAGAGATCCCTAATTCCAGAAGCGGCTGGTCCTCACAATTTCACTGCTTATAAATAATAGCACACTTTCCCAGATTTCGCGTGCAGTCTTCCAACTCTCGGTTCTCCTTTTCTCGTATTTTTTTTTATTTAAACTAGTTTTCTGACTGGATATATGGATTCAGCTCCCTCAAAATCCATAAAGCATTTCTATTGTGGAAAGGTTACCCATCAAAACTTGTGATTTCAAATAAATTCATGTCGGTATTAATTCATGTTAGGGTACATAGGAATCGAACCACCAACCTCCTCTTTATAATGCATATTTTCTTCCATTAAACTAACACTCTTTAAATAATTATGTGAAGAGTTAAGATGGTCCTTGAAATTGCATATATAGGCATTCATTTAAAAAAAATACTTGACACATAATGACATAATCTTTGTAATCTATAATTATATAGCCTGAATTCTAACTTGATAAAAAATAACTCAACAAAATTAGCTCAATATCACACCCCAACAAGCTAATAATAAATAGTAATCTACAAACAATTTAATCTAATCAAACAAAAGTAACTAAAATTAACATATGTGATGAATATTATGACACTGTTATTTAATGGTTTCTGTTTTACATGTTTCCATTCTTCATCTATTTTCACAATGAATTTGTAAATCAATGCAACTCAACTTTGTTATTTTGATTAAAGATTTCAAATAGTAAGCTATTAGCTTTTCGAGAAGCTTCTGAGCGTTAAGAATTATAATCATATGCTCATAGTTATATTGGTTATGGGATGGAGTCCTTAATTTTGAGTTGGCCATCTAACTCTCCAGATAGGTGTCCTTGTTTATACTTCATCATAATACATATAATTTGAGTTCTCGGCCCCAAAATCCTATTTTCTGTCAGTAAAGCAGAGTTTAACAACACATTTTCTGATCACCAATTTCAACAAAGCCTAACCTTCATTGGTCTATGTTTACCTCAAATTTATATGTAGTAAGATAATTGTATTCTACACATCTAAATCTTTCCACAACCTTCTCACTATATTTTAATATTAGTGAACTAATATCAAACATAGTTTCTACACAATGATAGGAAAATCAACCTCAAATATATTTCTAATTCGGGCTAATCAAATAAAGATGATAAAGAAAGCAACTAAACAAACTTTAGTATGGCACATAACCCTGGTTGAAAGTAGCCCATGCCAAGAATTTGGAAGACAACGACTTACCAAGATGATAGGAAATAAATGTAAGCACATGCACGAGATCCCCCTAGTGTCAGTGAACTTCCACAGAATAGCCATTTTGTTACCACCATCGTCAAAACCTCTCCAAGTAAAAGAAATAGAAATGCCCCCACTCTGTAACTAGTTGCAATATTTGAATTATAAAAGCAATAGGTGACATCAACTTTAATTGGATGAGGAACTACTTTACCCTGTGATCAAACAAACAATTAAAAGGTTAGGATTGATTCCTGAAACTTTATAGTTTAAATTTGGGGATAAAATAGGACACCATGAAAGACATTATCAAAACAAAATCAAATTCCTAGAGAATCATGTGGGTTACCACTAACAATTGCTAATGTGGGTGGCAACCTCCTATTTGGAAATTCGAAAGAAAAGAGGGGAATCCCCCAAATTTATTTGTTCCGTAAAAAAATGTACCCACTTCGTTTCTTTCTTAAATTACAAACTAGGAAAAAAAAATTACAAGCTTCGTTTATTTTGTTAAAATTTGTTCCCTATAGCACAAATTTTACTTATATTTTGAATCATATGCATGGAAATTACACATCTCATTCATGTTGTTATTTTTAATTTTCCCCCATAATACATTCACCCATTTATGCACATATCACAAAAAGAACTTCACTTTTGTCCTTGCAATAATCTAATAATACTAATAGTACATGTGCAACTTTTAGTTAAGGGCATCGCTTGTGAGAATGGATATTGCCAAGGATAGGGGACAACTATGCCTTAATACAAAGG
>APFE031663078.1:0-11575 GCA_000404065.3 Pinus taeda | reverse complement strand
TGCAGAAACCAGTTTTGGGAGAATTAAGTTTTGACAGGGCAAATGACCTCCAAATTCAAAAATTCTAGTTGGGTTGGAAAGTAGACTCGCATACCTTTCCAACGAGCTATCTTGCACCCAATTCTGATAACGGGAAGGCCTCCAAACAGAGCTGCAAAAGTGTGAGACCCTTTGAGAAAAGGTGTGCGACCTTTTGAGGAAATTTTGCCAGATTTGACCAGTTTAGCCCAGAAAACGCAGTTTGGCTCCAGTTTGACTTTTTGGGGTGAAAGATGATTATTTTTGATGTAATTATGGCAACTCTAAGACACTTTTTCTCTTGTTTAACACTTCTAGAAGATTCATTCATGTAAAGGGTAAAAATTGAATGCATGAACTGATTTCCAAGTTTATAGAGGCAAGTTGTTTTGACTGCCTATTTTGTAGTGCTTAGTTTAGAAGTTGCTCAAACTGCTCCTAGTATAGTGAGCTTGACTCCTAGAGGCAGGGAAAGAGGTTAGATTATCTATATTATGTACTTTCATACTCATTTTCATGGTTGGGACTCTTGAGAGAGTAGTAGCTCATTGTATTATCTCTTGTATCTCAGCAATTTTTGGCAAGGAAGACCAGGGTTTTGCAGTCATCTTTAGGATTCTTGTGGACTCATGTGATGATGGCGTGTTTCTTCAGTCATTGTAAGCTTTTTTATGTGTTTCATTTTCCTTCTATACTTCTGCATATTAAACAAATGAAGTGATAAAGTAAGAATTCATGCTTGCCATGCTCTGCTTTTAAATTTGTTTAATTTTAATGTTTTCTACTGTCTAAAGAGAATTCAAATTCATTGTTTGCTCTCTTTAGCATTCTCTCTATCATTCCTAACCATTCACTTCAGTCAAAGACATCAACACGGTCTCCTACCTCGCCCCAAAGACTCCCCTGCAGAAACTATGTCCCATCCCCGAAGCCAAAATTGCCCTCTCCTCAATTTGCCACCAAAAACCCAAAAACCCCAAAATCAAATCCTTCTAATCAGTTTACTAGCCTAATATCAATGTTACCTTGTTGGTCATATCCCTAATTGAAGATTCTACGAGATAGACCGGAGAGAGCCTTCTCCTGCCCCGTAGGGCTAGCTACGAGGCTGAATGGTTTGATGTTGCCTTGAGGTTTGCCTTTTTCAGCCTGAGGTGAAATTTCAAGCGCTAACAGGTCCTAATTGAAAATTTGTTTTTGCCATTTAACAACAACCAACACTTTCAAGCCACCACAAAATTCTCTGCTTAGGTATGGAACTGAGGTTAGGCACAGGCCCTCAGTGCCATACTATGTAAAATATTGGCATGTATTTGAGGACAAAGATTAAATTAAACACTTTATGGAAGTAATTGGAGAATTTTATAACTTTGTAATAGACTAGGAGGGTGAAGATATAGAGAAAATTGGAGGAGCTACGAAACATATGCATTAGGAGGAATCTATGGCCAGGCAAAAAAGTGTGCAGTTGAAGGGAAACATAACCCCAAAGGGTTTGGTTCCATTGAAAAGATTGTTTGATGTTAATGATGTGGCAATCAAACCAGCCAAGAAGGAGCATGAGGAGGACATAAAATATTGTAACATTGGTACAAAACAACAACCTAAACTAATTAAGTTGGCCAAGGGGATCCTAGAAGAATAGAAACAAATGTAGCTTGACATGTTCAGAGAATATGCTAATATTTTTGCCTTGTCCTATGATGATTTAAAAACTTATGATAATAGTATCATTTAACATAAGGTTCCTTTGAAATCAAGAATTAAACCTCACAAACAAAATCTTAGGAAAATAAATCCCCTACTTATCCCCTTGATAGAGAAAGAAGACAGGAAAATCCCCAAGCTAAGATCCCTTGAGATACTTAGATTGGGTGGCTAATTTGGTCGATGTCATGAAGAAAAATGAAGAAATCAGACTTTGTGTGGACTTCAGAAACCTGAATAGGGCTTCTCTAAAAGATAATTATCCTCTGCTCAAGATGGATTATATCTTGCAGAAAGTGGTGTTGTCATCAAGATTGTTTATGAATGATGGGTTCTCTAGATACAACTAGATTGATGTGCATCCTAAGAATTAGAAAAAGACAAACTTAACCACGCTCTGGGGGACATTCATGTATGCTAGAATGCCTTTTGGTCTCATGAATTCTAGTGCCACCCTTCAGAGGGAAATGGAAATAGATTTTGTTGGGGAGGAGGATGAATTTTTGGTCATTTACCTAGATGAAAAAATAATTTTCTCAAAGTCTGATGCAGAACATTTGCAACATACATTTGAGAAATGCAGGAAGTATGGCTTTTCCCTGAACCCAAAGAAGTCTCCATTTTTCCTCACAGAAGCAAAATTATATTGTCTATGATCAATGGGTTCTCTGGATACAGCCAGATTGTTGTGTATCCTAAGAATAAAAAAAAGACAACCTTCACCATGCCTTGGGGATATTCATGTATGCCATAATGCCTTTTGGTCTCGTGAATGTTGGTGCCACCTTTCAGAGGGTAATGGAAATAACTTTTGTTGGGGAGGAGGATAAATTTGTGGTTATTTACCTAGATGAAGTAACAATTTTCTCAAAGTCCGATGAGGAACATTTGCAACATACATTTGAGAAATGCAGGAAGTATGGCTTTTCCCTGAAACCAAAGAAGTCTCAATTTTCCCTCATAGAAGGAAAATTGTTGGGACATATAGTCTCAAGAGAGGGAGTAAAAATTGACCTCAAAAGGGTAGAAGCAATTAGTAGCATCCCTTTTCCAAGGAATGAAAAGGAGATACAATTTTTCGTAGGTAGGATAAATTTCTTGGGGGGGTTTGTGCCCAATTTGCTGAGATTGTGAGGAAAATCACAGACATGCTGAAGAAAGACAGAGAGGTCCAATGGACTATAGATGAAAGAGAATAATTTTCCAAAATGAAAAGTGCCTTTAGAGAGGCTTTAGTCTTGGCTAACCTCGATTATCAAAATCCATTTCTTATATTTTCTTTTGCATCCCCTAACATTGTTGCAACTGTCTTATTGCATAAAGATGAAGAAGAGAAAAAACAACTAGTTGCATTTTTTAGCCACGTATTGAGGGATGCAGAACTAACATATGATATTTTGGAAAAATAGGCCTATGCTCTGGTCAGGGCCTTGAAGGATTTTCGAACGTACATCCCACAGCCTAGGATAATTGCTTATATTCCTAGAACAACTGAAAAGGAAATTGTCACGCAGGGGGATAGTGAGGGAAAGAAAGGCAAGTGGATAGCCAAAATTCAATAATATGACATGGACATCCAACCCACCAAATTGGTAAAAGGTCAGGGATTGGCTAAGATTTTTCCAGAGGCAAATTTACAAGAATTAGGTATAAACTTGTTGGCTGAAATTTCAGAACCAAAGAATCAAGACAAACTAGAAAGTGCAAGGAGAGAGGTACAAAATGTTGCAATGAAGTATTTGATTTCTTATTGGTGCAAGTTCATTGTCCATTATTTGTTATAATTGGAATGCCCACCTAGGTTTGGCAGGACTAGATATAGAGCTTTGAAGCTACAAGCACAATAGTTTCTCATCTCAAAATGTCAGTTGTACTAGAAAGACCCTGTGGGAGTCCTACTACTTTATTTGGTTGAAGAGGAAGTGTCCAAAATAGATGAATTCCATGGTTGTATTTAAGGAGGATACTACAACTAGAAAGAAACAACTCATAATATTTTGAAGGCTGGATTCTATTGGCCCAATTAGTTTGGTGATGTGCATGACTACGTTAAGGCTTGCAAAGAGTGCCAATCCTTTGCTGAAAAATGGAAACTGGCACTGTTGCCTTTAATTCCTGTTTTCTTGGAAGAACCATTCAGACAATGGGGGCTAGATTTTGCTGGGGAAATTCATCCACCATCCAGTGGGAAACATAACTGGATTCTTACAATAAGATACTACTTTACCAAGTGGGTAGACATTGTCCCTACCAAGAATGCAACTAATACAATGGTCATCAAGTTCATGAAGGAAAATATTTTAGCTAGATTTGGTTGTCCAAGGAAAATAGTTACTGATAATTCTCAAGTGTTTAATTCTGGCAAGTTTATTAGATTTTTTCATAGCTATAACATCATCTTAGGACATTCCACCACTTATTACCCACATGGAAATGGATTTGCAGAATCATACCTTGGTAAGAATTCTTAAGAAGACCATAGCACAAAACTAGAGGAATTGGGATTCTCAACTTGACTTAGCACTGTGTGTTAATAGAGTCACCACTAAGAGTTCAAGTGGTAAGTCTCCATTTGAGTTGGTGTGTGGGGCTTCAACACTTTTTCTTACCCAATTGGCTATGCTTGTAGGAAAAGTCATTCAGGATGCAAAAGAGGAGCCTAATCCCTTGACCAGGAGGATAAATCAATTGGTTGAATTGCAAGAGAACAAAGAGCAAGTGACTCATAATCTAATCAAGTGCCAAGACAAGATGAAGGCTCTGTTTGAAAAAATGGCTAAGGAAACATTTTTCTAGCTAGGTGACCTTGTACTCGGATGGGATGTCAGGAGAGAAGACAAATGAAAACATGGGAAATTTGATCCTTTGTGGTTTGGACCCTTCAAAATTGTTGAAGTCAAGGGGAACAACATATTTTTGCTGGAAAATCCTGATGGTGAAGTGTTTGAGCTATATGTAAATGGGAAATACGTCAAGCACTACTTTCAGCACTAAAGACATCTATCCACTTTCACTGTAAATATCAATGAGCCATTGTAAATATCAAAGTGTTTTGTTTTTTCATTATTTATAATATATATATATATATATATACTATATATATATAATATATATATATATAATATTTATATATATATATATATAATATATAAATATAATATTATAGTATATAATAGTTAATATTAATTAAATAATATTATAATATATAAATATATATAGTTTGACTCCATGCCCAAGTTCAAGGAACTAATCTGTAGGTTCTCAATGCCTTGCCATCAAGGTACTATCCCTAGTTGGAGTCGATGTTACATCCTCCTCATTTTTCTGTTAGTATTTATGTTGTAGAGGAGGATTGTTTTGTATACACGGAGAAATTGGAAGCTTTGGAAAAAAAAAAGATTAAAAAAGAAAAAGCAAAAGAAGGAAAGGGATAAAGGGAAGCAGAATGTGGGCCCCACCCACATTTTACATTAAACTGTTAAACAACAAACACTTGTTAGGCATATTGTTGTCCATCTTGAAGTCGCCCACTCCCAGTGAGACTCTGGTGGGGTAACAAGCACAGAAATTAAGCCAATGCTTACCCCTAGAGAGTCAAAGTAGAATAGGAAAGTAGGGTAAATCAATGGCCAAGATCAATTCTAGGAGGGTTGAACCTCGTTACTGACCCCGTCCATCCACCCTGTCGGAGGGTGGGGACGAGACATGCCACCCTACATACCAATGCAAAAACAACGTCAATAAGCGAGCACGCACCACTGTAGACAAAATCACCCCCTTCTCTTTTCCTCACCAACCTAATCGTGCCAAATGTCACACCACATCACCCCCTCAATTTTCCTGCCCACACACCTTCATAAAATGACCACTATCATTCAAAATTGTTCATTTTTCTGTTGCTTTTCCCTTTGCAAACACTGTTCTCTCAAGTCGACGACCAACACAAAGCTCTCCTCACGGCCACAACGTTTTACCATCTTCGTTCACCAAGTAATTTGTTGTCCCTTGTCCCTCATCACGTCGTTACAATGATTAAAATGAAGAATTCTGCGCCGAAAACCCCCAACCCTCAAGAGTCAAATTCCTCCAGTCACACCGATCCCATCATGGACATAGAGGCATATATTCATGACTTGTTTTTTCCTCTTCACCTATCAGACCTCCATTTCGACCAATATGGTAATTACCTAAACAAAGAGGACCCATTTATAGTCATCAAATCAAGGTTATATTACCTCATAGTCCCAACCATTTATCCCTTCCCTGAGTTTGTGTTTTGGCTCATGGCCATACACATCAAGGAAAATAATTATTGTGCCGCATGGAATGGGGACAAGGTTATGGAAATCTCCTCAAAATTGGTCCAAAATGTGTTCATCTACACGAAATCCCCTAACCTAGAGAAATTCACTGAGATGACCCTCATTTCAAGGTACAATGGACTCTCAGTTGCAGAAAGACAAACCTTATTCTAACAAATTTCAGCTCCAAACGTCCAATTGTCCACAAACTCAGAGAAATTCCTGATTTCTTTGTTTTCAGAAGCCGTACAACCCGTTTTAGCCATAATTTTGTTGATATTAGGAGATGGTGAAACTACCAATGTCACTAAAGCAGCTTTAGGGTTCTTGATATCAATGATGATGCCTGACACCGATCTGGATATCCCTTCATTTATCGTTGGAGCCATCAAATTTCAATTTAGCCAATTTTACCTTACCTCTTATTTCAGATACTACTCCATACTGGTTTACCTGTTTCTGTACACTCATGTAGAGGAATTTGATTACCTTGGCCTCAAGATTGTAGACTCCAACAAGTAGAGAAAACATGTAGTTGATTAGGACAGTTCCCTAAAGACGAAACACAACAATGAGGGGTTTTCAAAGTTCATTTCCACTTTCATGTCCATTGAATATAAAATTATCAAAAAGGTCACCCATCCTAGAGTCTTGCCCCAACAGAGAAAAATTCTTCAACTTACCAAGGATGCTAGGGTGGGTGACTGGTACTTATTTGAAGATTACACTGAAATCAGGGTATATGGGTCTAAACTACCTCCTTATCAATTTCCTGTGTTTATGCCTATGAGGATATTTGCTTTAGAGATCATTAGACATAGCCTAAATACAAACCAAATCCACTTTTTCGCTGCCAATAAAGGTTATATGTTCAAGATTCCAATGAATGTAGGCCCCTTTGTTGTGAACTCCAGGCACACTTTCCAACAAGTTGAAAATATGTTAAAGGAACTAAACTCTGAGATAGGACAGTTGTGGCATTATGATCCCCATGGTGTCATATCTAGTAGAAGGAAAGAGATTAGTGCCTCTGCCTATGAACATGAATATAGAATGGAAGGCTAATTTTGATTCCTATCCTATCAATACAGAGATGGAGGTTGAGACACCAAGCACAAAGGAAAAAAACCCAGAAAAGGAGTATTGATAAGGCAAGAGATGCAATGATGGAGGATGCATCATCAACCAAGAAAGCCAAACTTTAGAAGCATACTGAGGAGGATATTGAGGTCAAATTGACCGAGAGGAACCTAGACTAGCCAGTTTTCTAAGTGCTCTTGGAAGATCCTCAGCGAATTGCCACCTCCAGTTCCACCGAAGTAACAAGCTCAAGAGGGAGCACATCAGCAACATGCCCTAAATGGGAGGAAGGGCAGATGATAGAGGAGAAAAACAAGAAGATGAGGGATGAGATTCTATCATAGATAACATCTCATTCAGTTCCCTACCAAACCAAGCTTCTAGCGGCCATGGACCTGGAGAGAAATCAAATGAAGCTTTCCTTGTATCATCCTTTAATGCAATCCCTCCCATCCGGGCCATAATTTAGAATAATGGATTTATATTTGGATATGACTAGTGTCCCTTTGCAAGATAAGATTAATTTGCATAGGTGGGCAGGGGAGATGATTTACAATGAATTGAGCAAGGGATCCTTGACGATCAGGAAAGTCGAGAAGCTATTGGAGAAAGCAACCACGAAAATAAAGCAAGAAAAAGCAAATTCCTTCAAGGAGCTAATTATCAAACTGGGGGTAGACCCAAATGATAAAGCTGCCATAGATGCCATAATTAAAGGCTCATAATCTGAGATCATATCATTGAGGAAGTAGCTTAGAATGCCTGCAACATAGCATGTGCAAACAAAGGAGCTGGCTTGGGTGGAAAATTAGAAGGAAATTTTGGCCAGAGAATTGATAAAGAGGAATAATAAGGTGGTAGCCCTCAAACTAAAGGTTACACAGCTTCAACAGTGGATTGATTCCCACATTTGTGTTCTAGTTGTGCCAGACAATCCACAAAATCCTACTAAGTAGCTAACCAAGGTTCTCACTGATTTGCAGCTATCAGAGAACGAGCTCAAGAAAATACATATTGACTTTGACAACACCAAGTAAATTCTTGCAAATAAGGAGAAACAACTCCAATCCACCCAGGCAAGTGTGGAACAAATCAATAATAAACATCAGGTAGCACAAGATGAAATTGAAGTGTTGAAGAATAGTTTGAAAGACAATATGTCCCATATTGAAGCTAGGCAACTAATCTGGGACGATATCATTTCTGAGATGAAGAAGATATGGGAGCACATGAAATTAGTTGTAGAAAAAAAGTTGCAGTAAAGACCACCGAATTCCCCATCATGTCATCCAAGGATGATGATGCTAATAATGTTGAGACTGTTGAGAAAATCATCAGGTACCTTAACGTGAAATTAGCTGATGACCTGAGGGAAATGGACATCCTTAACATGACAAGTGTGATTACTAAATTTGCCAAGATGATTTAGAAACACATAGCAAGGGATAAGGTTGAGGAATGTGTGAATGATCTGGCAAAGTTGTTAGCAACATTTAACTCTAATTTTGATCAGAGAACTCGAGAAGGATTGCCTAGTTGTTGGGATTTTCAAGGAAACCTGCTACAATGGGAGCAGTATGAACAGTTGTTGGTTGAGGCCAAGAGAAAGGTGGACTCATCACATGAAAATACTGCCACTCTCAAGGGCAGAACCATGAATTATTTGCAGAGCGATTTTCAGTTACTATGACTTACGAAGACCTTGTTCTAGCTAGGCCTAATTACACCGAACTCACAAGGTTGGGGATGGCCTATCACACTCTTATTCATGCTCCTACACCATATCCAATATTATGGCAGAAATTTGATCAGTTTGTTAACCCACCACGAGTCTGAACAATGGATCTTGGGTCCACCTTAGGGATCAAAGGAGTCAACAATTAAGATATTTTTTTTGAGAATTCTAGACACACTCATTTCTTTTCTGCAATTTTGTAAATATTCCATTTTCAAGAAAGGAATCAAGTTTGTTATGTAATAATTAATACAATTGGACTAGTTGCACACTTGCACAACTGATTAGTTTAGATAGTTGTCGCAGTCCAAGATATTTTTGTAAACTATTCTTGTTTTGATTTTCCCAATAAAAGGGAAGAAAGACTCATTAATGAGGGTTGGATTTTTTTATATATTTTATTTTATTTTTTAATACCAGAGGCTCTAATTATTTTGCAAGTTTCTCAAGTTTTGGAGCTTATGAGAGGTATATTGTTCTTCAATATTTTTCAAGAAGTTTTTAGTGATTCCAAGCATTAAGATGTGTAATATGTAATTTTGTCCCTGTTTATCATTTCATATGTGTTTCTTTCCTCTCAAAAATTATGTAATGGTAGCTGTTGGATTCAATATTAAATAATAGATTAACCTATATTATGTTATGGCAAATGGTACCTATAATGTGCAAGATTAAAGCCCTTAAAATGTGCTCCATGGGTTTTGTATCTCGTTTCCTTTGTATTTTCATCATTCTATTAGAATTTAGTTTATAGGGTTCTATCATTAGCCCTCTATACTGAGTTCCTTTCCTTATATTTCTTCTTTCACCTATACTGCAACAATCAATGAAATTGCACTCTGTGTGTGTAGGCCAACATATCTGAGCATTAATTCTTTATGAAATGTTGTCTATATATAAATTGAATTTGCCTATGAGAAGGGTAAATTAACTAGATCTATTCATCTTACATCTAATCCTTGAGTAGGAAAAACCTATTCTTAAAAACATACTAAGATGTCTTGGGCACTAACCTCTTCTCAACCCACGGGTTGTCTCTAGGAACCGCAACATATTCTGGCATCGTTGTCGGGGAATAAATCATAATATATTTCCCTGGGTGTAAATTTTTGCATTCATTTCTATGGTGAGCAAAGGAAGTGTGGGTTGAGATATCTGACCTAACAAAGTGTTTAGACTATAACCCTGACTTTTAGGAAGCCTCACACTTGTTCAAATACTTCTCAACAGAAAAATCCTCCTACATGTGACCCATAAATAATTATCTCCAAGAGAATCTGGAAAGAAAGAACCCCCAAAACTCCAAATCCAGTTATTTTTACTCCAGAAATTTCAGCTTCAAGTTCTCAGACAACTTAGATAAATTCCCTTGAAACCTTATCTAGGGTTTTGTACTTTTCAAAGGAGTGTTTTCCCCCACCTGGTTTTGGCCTTTCAAAATCCAAGCCTGAAGAGGTCTCTATCAGTTCTGATCATTTCACATTTCATACTTTCCCTGAAGTTGCATAAGTCAAAGATATTCTTATTTCTATCACACCTCAAACTTCCATAATTTTTTCACACCCAACCTCTATTGTTGTTGTTCATTCTACCTCTCACGCAGGTCCTGCAGTCAATATTCTTCAAAATCCCTTATAAAATATGGGTTTCCCTGGTTTTTTCTCAACAAATATGCCCCTCTGAATCTACAACAACCTATGAATGTAATGCCTCAAGACTATCTCAAGATCCTACCTAGATTCACTGGCGAAGATGATGTCACAACTAAGAAACATATTGAGATATTTTGTGCATTTGCATAAAACTTGAATGTTGAACAGTTATATGTGGTGTTGAGTTTGTTTCTTCAATCTTTAGAGGGGGAGTCTAAAAAATGGTTCAATGCCTTACCTAACAACTCAATCAACACATG
The DNA here is from genome assembly GCA_000404065.3 of Pinus taeda. NCBI lineage: Eukaryota > Viridiplantae > Streptophyta > Pinopsida > Pinales > Pinaceae > Pinus > Pinus taeda. The sequence continues at coordinate 822 of APFE031663078.1, read as the reverse complement.
GGAGGATCAAGAACCCCATTAAAATAAGAATTAATATCTCAACAATTTGGAAGGTTGTGATTGTTTTGTTTCGTGTTATCGAAAAAACCCTAGCATGGAAGGTAGGATCTTGGGTGTGGGTAAAAATTTTCCAAGATCCATGGTCTGGTTGTGGGGCTCAGTTTCAGTTGCCTCAAGAGTTGATTTATCTTGTAGCGCAAGGAGGAATAAAGTTAAACTAGGTGGTTGATCCCGAGAATTCCTCAATTTGGGCCCAAGATTAGATGTTTCCTCAATCCTTAAATCTCCCCAAAGTTTGGCACTAGCCCTGGAATGATTATATATTAGCTCTAAATATCTCCCATCTAAGAATCCAAGAAGGGGAGGATGATTTTCAATGGGTTCACTCCTCATCTCAGGTTTATACTACTAAGGATGGTTATATCTATATTTTTGTTGAAAAGGAACATAGGGAGCTATCCTGGTGGTGGAAGCCTTTATGGAAACTAAGATGTCTGGTAAAATCTCGTTTATTCCAATGGTGTTTGCTCGAAAATAAAATACATTCTAGTGACAATCATAAAATGAATCTTTGAAGGGCCCAGTTAGTGTCTCTTATGTAAGGAAGTTAAAGTAATAGTGGACCATTTACTTATATTTTGTCCTGTAACATGCCAAGTGTGGAACTTGGTTTGTGAAGCATTATCTGTGGGTCACTAGTGGCATGGAGTGTCTTATAAAGAATATTGGAATATTTTGGCACTTGGTATCCAATATAAAACTGAGGAAACTACACCCTTTAATCAGTTGGGGAATTCGGCTTGGTAGGAATAATATTATATT
>APFE031663072.1:0-56621 GCA_000404065.3 Pinus taeda | reverse complement strand
CCAAGGATGATCCAGAGGACACTTGTACCATCAGATGTCATCAGTCAACAGAGTTTTTTAACTCTCCTTCTATCTTCTCATCATCTTTCTTCTTTGTACCCAGATTCCACACCCTACGGGGAATTGTAATAAGTGATGCTAGTATGATGTTTCTTGAATTTGTAACAGGCCTAGGATGTGGGACTCGCTCAGCAAACGAGTACACCTTGGAGTGTTTTTTTTATCCGATTAATTATCCCTTCTTTTCCCTTCTTTTTCAGAGGCGGATAATTCTCTGGATTTTTTCACTCGTGCACACCCCAAAGCCGAGGTGACGGTTTGAAGATTGAGCCCCTGACACATCTTAGTGTCTAGGGTCAATGTATATTACCATACTAGATCACACGAAAAGTTTCGTGGAATTTGGCTAGGTCTAAGTAGGATTTTTTAATAGTTAAAAATTTCCCGCAAAACGGGATTTTTTAATTATTTTTTATGTAAAGGCATAAATAAGTGGCCTTAGGAAATGTCCGGGGCGTATGACCACTCGAAATTCATCCTCAGAGGCCCAGCATTCTCCTAGAGCCTACCTTGGGGGTCAAAAAATGACTCAGAGTCCCTCAAAAGCCGATTTTCCTAATATCAGTGGCAAAAATAAGAAAAAAATAAATAAATTCAATAATTGGAAAATTTTATAATTTTTTCCAGAAGTCAAAATAAGTTACAAATTTGCATGGAAAGTAAGTGGCAGTTTAGATGATGATTGGGCATCCTGAGGCCCACCAATCCAAGTGGCAAGTGAGCCAACTCAACTAAGGAAACACGTTGGCAGCCCACTCAGCATAATACGTTGAGTCCATACGCTGGCCAAGTCAAAGGTAATACGCAGATTTGAAAAGGAATGTACGCAGGTCAGTAGTCTACGTGGGCAGCATGGCAGCCATACACAACATAGTTACGTGGGCAGTCCACACGCTGGCCCAGTCAAACAGTCAACGCAGGCCGTACGCATATATTCTAGCTGTTTACGTGGGCTGCTTTAAATGTTGTGTATTGGCTGCCTTCAACTATGCGTATGACAGCCAATCTACGTGGGCATGTTCAGCAGTTTACGATGGGTTAAACAGCAGTTACGTAGGCAATATCAACAACAGTAGTTAACGCAGGTTGAACAGCAATTTAAGGTGGGCAGCTACAGCAGTCAGCAAAGGCAGCCAATACGCACAGTCACTCAAAGCTTAGCTCAAGCAAACAGCAGTTCGTTGGCAGCCAACAGCCAGTAACTCAGCCACTTGGAATTTGACTTGAAGCATTGAGATCTTCACCATTGTTACACTTGTCATTGGACTTGGCATTGGGATCTCCTCCCATTTCTTATTTATATGAGCCTTGGGCTCTTATTGTAAGAATCATAGAACGAGCTGTTGGGCTGGCGGAGACTCTGCTGGATTTTGTACTTACCTTTCATATAAATAAATAAAAGTCTTTGGGGTTACTGGCTTCTTTTGTGGCGCATGCTTTGGTTGATGAGGTATACCTGTGTCGTTTGATGTTATTATTCATTTGATTTTACGTTTGCTATCTAGTTGTTTCTTTTTGTGCATTTGCCTGAAGGCATTATTGTCTAGGGAGGAGAGATTTGCAGCTATCTCAAATCTCCTCTGGGCTTGAAAAACTAGAAACTGTAGTTTTCTCATTAAGTCATCAAAATCAAAATATGTACATAGGTAGTAGCAATGCCAATGGAAAATACAAAACAACTACAAGTACAAGGCAGTAGGTAGCTCATGAGTCATCAATCATCATCATCATCAAAATCAACATCACTGTCATGGTCACCACTGCTCTCCTTTGTTGCATCCTCCTCCTCTGTATCCAATGTCATCTCTGCATATGCTATTGTGGAGGATGACCCCTCAACAATATCACCATCATCAAAAGTGACAGGCTCATTAAGATCCAAGTTGGCCAATGCCAACTCAGCACTGTTGTCCAAACCCATATCATCAGGAAAGACATCCAACACCTTTGTCTTTCTCGTCAAACACTCATCCCTTTACCTGTAACTAAGACGAAGGGTGATGTGCACATACACCATTGTCTCTGCCCTGGACTACTCAAGCCCCCTCTTCTTGACACTATACACATTCCTATATGTGCTCCAATTCCTCTCGCAACAAGAGGATGAAGTCATCTGAGAGATAAGCCTCATGGCTAACTGTTGTAGAGGAGGGCTTGTTGCTCGATGTGTTGCCCACCAAGAATAGGGCTTCTTAGCCCCCTGTCTCTAATCACATCATATCCTGCAAATCGACCAATGCCAATGGAAAACCCTGCAAAAGTATCCTCCACCTCATCAAGGGATGCTCTATCCTGAAAAATCCGCCTCAATTCATCCTCCCTCCTTTATGAAAGTTCACCATCCATATGAGGAGGGAATCTGCGGGAAGGTCCACCATTCAACCACTCATGGCTGTAGTATTTTGGGTTCAATGAGTGAGCCAAACAATGCAAGGTGTGCAATTCTTGTCCCATTTGCTGACAAGAATACCCTGTATGGTGGTGAAGAAGGCCTTTGATGACGTCTCATACTCGGGGCACTCAATCTATAAAATAATGGTCCTCACAGACTCAATCATGGAATCCATCCCTCATAAACCTCTCCTAGGATGGGTTGGTTTGTATCTGCAAATCGTAGCAAAGAAATGATAGGGTCCATGATCTTAATAAGTAGATCTACCCTCTCCCACCAAGCATCATCTAACACTATGTCCTTCACTCTTTTTGAGGCTGCTTGATCTGTCTTCCTCCAAAAAGACCAAAACTCTGAAATAACCATGGCCCCAAGAGTAGTCTTGACCTCCCTCAACCTCTTCAACATGATGAATGAAGAAGCAAATTGTGTATTTGCAATCTTCAACAATGACAAATTGGTGTACTCCTTGTAAATTGTCAGGGCATTTGTATGATTTTATACAAAGTTGTGGATATGCCATGCATCCTCAATAATACTTCCAATCCAAAGCACATAAGAAGAAATAAAACACAACCTTGCAAACAAGTGCATTATCTGTAATGATTTGCACACAAGAATCAACACCTACATCTTCAATAACTTTAATGAACAAATCACCCATATATTGTGCATCCTTGTATTGTCCAAGTGCATCCACTGATCTCAAGAAAAATGTACCACTCAAGGAAGACACCATAAAGTTGATGAGTGGGTGGCATGCTGGATCTGTCCATCCATCAGAAACAATACTAACCCTAGATGTTGGCCATGTTGATTTAATAGGCTCAAGAATTTTGCCCACCTCTTTCTTTGCCTTAGTCAACAATGTGGTCTTAAGCTTCTCTGACCCAAGAGGCACATACTTTGATGGAGCCCCTTGAGTTAGAGCTCGACACATCTCAATAAATAAAGGTGAGCGTGCAACATTAAAGGATATGAAGTCCTGATAGAAAAATAATGCAATGGTGAGATCAAACTCTTCCCATTTCTCTTTCTGAAAAATCTTGTCCATTGGACCAAGTGCCACTGCCTTTCTTTGTGCTGCTTGTCCCCCACCAAAACTGTCAAATGGAAATTTGTTGCTGCTTTTCCTCAAGAATGGAAGTGGACAATCATTCTTGTTTTTTTAGATGATGCAGCCACCTTTGCCACACCAACGTTGGCCTCTTTTTCCATTTCTTTCCTCTTAGCTAAAGACACCTGTGTACATGCTCCAACTCCACAACCTAGTAAAGCCAACAAATGAGCTTTCACACAGTAATAAGTGCTCATGAAATGATTGTTGCAATAGTTGCATTTCCAAGCAACATTGCCTCCTCCCTTAAACTTGTTGCTTGGCCCTTGCTCTTTTGTGACATACTTCCACAAGGGATATTTGTTTTCTTGAGCCTATTGTCTTTCTAAATTAATTCTTCTTTCAACATTTGAAGCTGCTTTTGCAACCTCACCTCCAATAGAGGGAACACTTATAGACCCTGATGAAATTGGAACAGGAGGGGCATCTCCAATGGGGACCTTCTTACTCTTCCTTTGCCCCTTCCCTGCTACCCTTGATTGAGCCATGAATGCAGTAAAAAAATAAAGAAAAATACACATGCAAACTGCTGTAATAAAAATGCAAAAAAATAGAAGCTAAATGCACTTACATGTTGCTTGAATCGCCTTCAAAATGCTCCCAAAGCCTTTGCTAGTCGCTCCTACACACCCACAACAAGAGAGATAGAAAATAATGAAGGAGAAATGAGCAAAAACTAGGCTTTATGGGCCGCGCAACACGCATTTCCAGGGGACACGTGTCTCGAAATTGGGACACGCTGGGCATGCTCCTCAGACATGCTTGGACACACTCGGACACGCGTGGGACAAACTTGGACACGTTCCGAGGACACGTATCCTAGCGTATTGTGTCCGATTCGTTGGATTCAGTATACGACAGGGGTTTTCAACAAAGCTGGTTTCTTAGCAAGGAACTAATCAATTGCCTATACAATGTGTGATCCACGTATTATGAATCTGAAGCACTCAACTTCTTCAGATTGGTGATCATAGGTGTAGTCATAGACATGTTACACACTACTTGTGGGTAGTATCCATAGGAGAATTTCTCTCCTAGATGGTCCTCAATTGACAGCCAACAGCCTCTTGCAGCCACCAGATAGCTCGATGTGCCATTATCTCCGCCACCTGAGCTAGCCATATGCTCCCTTGCTCATCTATCATGATCGTATGTTTGAAGGTGGGCCTTCCGACCCCGAAGGTATGGCTTTTCATTGTGTAGTTGGGTATTTTGTTTACTTATCATGGACACTTTTGCGCATGATTTAGTGGGGGGATTCAGTGGAAAGAGTTGGCTTGGTTTGTACTCTTGTCTCCTCTGTCCAATTTGATGGTTAACCTTGTATCCTAGTCCCGTGGCATCTCTTATATTGGCTGCTAGCTTTAGGGGTGGCACTACATGGGAAACCCTGCTTTTGGTTGTGTGGTCTCGCTTCCTGACACCATATACATCACTCCTCTCTTCTCATTATAACCCCATTCATCATATTTCCCATCTGGGTACACATTTGTCTAATTGGGTCCACAAGGAGATAACCTTTCCTTCCCCTTGTCCACACTTTGGGTCATGCCTGAAACGATGCCCCAGATGTTGATGCAACTAAAAAGAAAAGAAAAAACGTAATTTGGCCACTCTCAATAGGAAATGTACCATAAAATGCAAAAGATGGCCGAGACATACAAATTTAGCATGTGGGAAAAGCCAAACATGAGCTTTACCCCTATCATCATGGCCATCACCCTGGTTCTTAGGGCCCCTCATATTGGCCCCTTACATCATTAAGGCACCCATGATTGTCCCAACCCCTGGTGGGCGATGAACTGCCCCACCTTAACGGGGTATTCACTTCTATATCTTACACATCATGCTCTCATGCCCTGGAGTCTCGAGCAGTTTCAAAGGAAAAATCAATAAAAGGTAAAAAGCGTATGAAGAAGGGTGGAAAAACAATGGTCGGGGTAACTCATGTACCATGATTGCTCCTTCCTACATTCATATACCTAAGTGTGGGCTTCCCTTATTTTAGCTATCTTTGTATTATGGCATGTGGCATGGAGCCTTCCCTTGATGCCCCACTCCATTCCATTATTATATCATGCGCCACTTTCCATTTGATGGATGTACCATGGACATGTCACCCCCTTAGGGGTTGAAACCACCTGATAGGATCCTTGGTTAACCTTCTTCTTGAACTTGGAGACACTTGTATGTTTTGAAGCCCGTTATGGAAGGGCATGCAACTATGAAGTGTCCACTTGGTTCCATGATTTGTAAGCTCATTTACCCAATTGCACTAATGTTTGGTTGTACTGGAAGATGAGGGGACGCACTGAATCTTATACAAGATTGCAGGTGCGTCTTCGTCTGGGGTTTTATCTCCCTATACAGGGCCCAAGCCCTCTAGAGGGTCATATTGGCATTTGTAGGGTGAGTGTTGAGAGCCACAGGTCTCCACCATAGTAGAGAGCAGATTGTGACTTAATGGGATCCTTCACTTCCACTTATTGATTGCTCGTGCTCTGCCTATTGGATGATGATGATGCACCTTGACCACCTTGCCCAACTAGCTTCGCTCCTGCACCACACACTTGGTAGCTGATCCAGGGCCCAGATGAGGGTGTGTCTCGCCATAGGAGACAATGGGAGGGCTTGCATCATTCTTTCGACCCTTATAGATTGGATACATGCTTGATTGATCCATTTGGAGGCCCATGAGGATGTTTTGTGCCCCCATAGCCACTTGGGGGCACCATAGGTCATTTGTCTAGATATCAAGGGGCCACCCCTTTTATCACTATGTTTGGAGCTCATTCATTCATCTTGGCACACATTGGACTCCACTAGGCCTCCTCAATGGCCCTTCGACCTATTGTATCTATTAGTTTTCCCTCTTGGGAGATTTATTTTTGTGTTATGGAGCTATCTTGGTGGGCTTGTCACCAAGGAATGTTATTTCTGCACATTATTTCATTAGTTGGGGCATTAACAGGCCTTATTAGGCAAATCAAACTCCTTAGGGAGGATATATATTGATGTGATGATCATTTCATTTAATCATGACTTGGATCATTATCTCTTCTTGAGAATTTCGCTAGACCTATTGATGGACGAATTAGAATCTTGATGCATTTCGATGTTTGGAAAGGCTTGTCTTTAATCTTCGAGCTTCAATTTTTTTCTCTTTTGATGATTGGAAGATTTCACTATACTTGTGTCTCTTTTATGATCTATTTCATATTTGTCACATGTGTAATGTATGGAAATTCTCGCTCATGAAGCTGGAGTAGGTGCCTTAATGAAATGCAAATTTATTGAATCTTTTCTTTGTGAGGGTTTATTTCATGCAAAGTATAGTGAATGAATGTTCTAGGGGTGTATGATTGTTCATAATTACCTTGATAAGTCATCAATTGCAACATCAAAGAAGTAAAATTTTCTTAGTAACCTAGTTTCTGCCTAAGGCCATGTGAAGTTGTTGGGGAACTCCTTGATTGGGTACAAGGTTCTCTAAACATTGAATCTCATTAACTGCATTCTCCCAATAGGCTAGGCACTGGTCTAGTTCTAGGTGATCACCAAAACGAAGATTTTTCTCACCTCCTTTTCTCTTTCTAAGTCCTAACTCGAGTAGGCTTCCTAGGGCATCACACGAAATCCATTGTAGCCATCCAAAATTGATGAAATTTGGTCTAGAATTGCATTGGTGTTTCCCTGAGAGGTCCTCCGATTTTCAAGCCATTCCAACGGTGGAATCTGAAATTTTACCAAGCCCTAGCTTGTAAACCATTCTCGTTAGGGTTCCTTTTGGTTAGTGGCTTCTTCAAGGATCATTGCGTTGAAAATTAAAGTCAAATTCCATCTCCTTGATCCCTTTCTTCTACCCTACTTGGTCAAGACCCCGTTGTTTGAAGTTTCATCCCAAACCCTTGACCTCGTTTGGGTCCACTAGGGCTTCTTTGTGGTTCTGTAACCTTGTCACTCCAATTTCACAAGGATTGCTAGGAAACCCTATTGTTTTAGGATTCTTTGGTTTAGGGCATCTCACAACAAGAAATACTCCTCAACCCTAGGTCTGGGTCTCCTAGCCCTTCTTGGACCCTCCTTGGAGAGCCATTCATCTTGCTTCTAAAAGCTAGTAATCCTTATCATTATAGTCTCTCCTTTGAATAGGTTCTTAGAATTACTACCTACACATCATTGATATATTTCCCCTAGTCATTGGGGTAATGCAATGAGTGAAAAAACCTATAAAATTATTCGCTGCTAAAAAGCAGGAATAATTAACCAAGTAAAAAAACACTCCAAGGTGTACTTGCTAGTTGATCGAGTCCCAACACCCTAGGCCTGTTACATGGTTTTATTCATCATGCTAGTGACATTTATATAATATCCTCGTAGGGCTGTGAAATTTGAGTACAACAAAAAATGATAAGAAGAAGTAGAGTTGAAAAACTCTGGTAGTATGATGATCTTTGATGGTACAAGGAGCCTTTGGTACATTGTTGGGCATGGAATCTTTAAGAAATCTACAAGTGTCACTCCAGTGGTCAACAATACCCAGCGTAGGTTAGGAGGTAAGAATTTAGCAACTATTGATATTCTTAACTCAGACAAGGAGGGGGGAAAGGATCAAAGAAAGGATTTTCACTTAAAGGTGGTGAATTGATCCTATGGGGCACTAGCCTTAGGGATACTAGGGCAAAGTTTAATCTCGAAGGTAGGGCTTGGATTTTCTCACAACTCCACCATCAGAATGGCTTCAAAATTGGAGGAGTCCTTGAGGACACACCAACACAGGAGAGGCTAGGAAATCGAACTTTTTGGAGGGCTACTTTGTCGGGAAAATGATGCCCTAGGTGACCCAACTTGGATAGACGTAGGGAAAGGTGAAAAGGAGTTGATTTTTGGGTGACCACCTCTTGGTAGATTAGTGCCTTAGTCTTGGTGTTGATTTCTAGTAGCATCAGATGTGCTCTAAGTCTTAGTTTTTACAGGGAGGCTTGGGCACATGTATTCCAAAGAACCCAGAAAGATTTTTCGTAAATTCCACCCAGAAATAGTTTTATTAAAATAATTAATTACCCTAAGTCTAAACTTGGGAAAATAAAATAATTAATGGGTATTAATCTAACTGTGGGTGTAACTTTTAGAAGAAGACGAGGATCAAGCAAAAGTGATCTTTGCCATTGATTAACTTCTAAGCTGGGCCGTTGAATGTCAACGAGGAGATTATTTAAGGAGGCTTGAGGATCACTTGGAAAAACGTACAGAGAGTTCAAAAGTTTGATTTTCTGAAGCAGAGCAGAGGAGCTGTCGGGAGAATTTTGATATTGAGCTTTTGCAGTGAGGGGCAGGGATAGTTGGGTTGGAGTATCTTCTCTAGAGCCTAGGTTACGCAACAGAGAGGTAGAGAGACACCAGGAGGAGGCAGTGCAGACCCAGGAGGGGTTGACGTTGGGCTAGAAGGGCCCACGTAGTGCTTGACGCAGAGCCAAAAGGGCTCACGTAGAAGCAGCGCAGTGTTCCAGCGGAAGTCCGAGATTTGCTAGGGAATTGATGTTTGAGCCAAGAGAGTTGATGTCAGAGCTCCAAGAGGGAAGTAGACTCAACACAGAGCTAACACAGGACTTATGCAGGGCCAACACAGAGATAGTCGGGGACAATTGGTTCAGCTGCTGGATCAGTCGGGACTTGCTGGGTAGAGTGAGGTAATCTCACTAAGTTTTTATGCTAGTTTATTTCTCTCTAACTGGATTGCCAAAAGGGCATCCAGAGTTGTATTCAGAAACTACTGCTCAATAATATAAAACCCTTAGAGCTGCTGCATCGGTTTTCCCACGTTGGTTTTTTCCATGGGCATTTGTCCAAAAAATATTGTCACTTGTGTGTATCTCTCTCTATTGTTTTGTTCTTGTTTTGGGCAAATTTGTAATAACCATAACTGGAAAAGTGGAAAACAGGAAACAGGAACTGTAAAAATTATGATTTTGTACTTACCTGAACTGTTATCTGATCTGGTGAAGTTGATGATGCTGCTATTGCTCTGCTCCAATTACCGGGAGACCAATTCCACCCTGCCTGACTGAGCAGAGACTGGCTGCTCAATCCAGTAAGCTTCCCACTGAAGCTTACTGTCCCCCGTGCCCAGAACCTCAGAGGGATTAACTCTCTTCCAATGGCAGACCTCTTTCACTGCTGAATTCCTCCTCTTGGTTTTTTACTCAGTGGTTCAACTCCCCCCTTCTCGGTTCAGATCTCCCGTTTTTAACTGTGGGCTTGGCGGTGGCTGCCCTCCTACTTGCAGCCACCGCCTTCCCTCCTCCCAACACGCCTTGCATGCATTTGAAACTCTCTGATCTTTATCCATCTGCTTTCCTTTGTTTATATATGAATTTTGTTATATATCCTGTTTGGTTTATGCGTCCTTTTTTTTAATAAGGTTTTAGATTTTATTTTTATTATAAAGTTTAATTTTATATATTTTATAAAGTTTAAGTTTGTATTTATTATAAAGTTCAATTCATATTTTTTTTTAAAGTTTAACTCATATTTATTTTAAAGTTTATCATATCTATTTTAGTATAAAGTTTTAGAACTTTATATTAGTTAATTAGTTTTAGATGGGTCGTTACATACACTCCCCCTTCACAAAACTTCGTCCCGAAGTTAGAGGGTTTTTTTTTTGTTTATTTTTTTTATCTGATTATTTATGATAGTAGTTAGTATCCCCTTCTTAGATTTTAAAATTTTTATTTTAATATCAAGAGACTATAAAATTTAGAGTTTTAGGTTTATGATTTTAATGGATAAATCTTACCCTATCCAGGTTCCCAAGCTATTCTAAAATCATCCTATCCTTCCTAATCTCTTCCGCTCCCTTCCTATTCGTCCTCTACTGGAGTATGCCATGGCGTCAGTTTTACTGACCTAACCATTCATAAACTCTAAGGTGACAGCGTCAGTTATACCGACCTGATTCCCAGTAGGCATCCGACAGTCATCATTACATGTCTAGGGGAGTGTGATTCGCACAGTTCTCCCATGACTCCAGGGTTCGGAGGATAAACGATGGGCAACACCTCCACCCCTCCTAGTAGAATTAGGGCTGATACCCTATCATAGAATCACTTTGAGCTTTAATTGTCTGAGGTTCTGTCATCACGTGGTCATCCCAGTAACTGTTTATTACCTGCAATCATACACTTATCTATGCATTCGTAAAATGTGCATTAGCATATTCAAAATAACTCACGTATTATTCACTTATGAATTCATATATGATACTACAGTACAACATATTTTGCCATATCCCATGCATGTCTTTTGACTTTCATCTAGAATGTATTCACTTCCTGATTTCTATCCCATTGATCATATTGACATGTATAAATAAATCAGATTTATAATATCTTAATTTCTATCAGAAGTAAAATCATTCAACTGTCTTAACTTTACTTTGACAACTATAATTTAGTAAAATGAACCGCATATATCGTTTTGGTATCCACGTACTAGCAGAAGATAAACATATCTTATGTCACAAAATTTCACGTTTATCTATAATCATTCAAAATGTTTCTGAGTCTCTGATTGCAGTGAAGGAAATATATACTAAACATAGTTTAAAGTTCTTCAAAATTGACATAGATTAGGGTATCTCTGACATATGTCCTCTGTATTTTCCCAAGTTGCTGATCCAGGACTATACTTGTCCCATTGGACCTTAACTTGGTCCACCAGGCAGTTCCTCAGCTGTCGAACCCTACGTCCTAGTATACGTAATGGTTCGACCGTTACGATTCCCTTGTCCCATACCTGAAGATCCCGCTATAGTGGGTTGATGCGCTGCTTGGTCGTTGCTAATTACTGCATGAATTCTACGATTACCTTGCTTGTTTGATATTGGTCCCTCCCCAGTCCTATGCAATATATTCGACGAAGCTTCTGGGCAGTCACGTTGAAAATGTGGTCCCCCACATCCCCAACAATTAAGCTGTGTTGATCCTCTTGAATTAGGCCGTGAATTTCTAGAGAACGAGCCTCGTCCTCTCATGTTGATTCCTCCCGAATTTCTTCCTCTATTGGCAGTCCCTCGAGATGTCCATGGGCTGGTGTTTGATGATCCCGCGGCTATAGTGTTTACTGCCATGGGAGCTCTTGTCCCTATATTTCTCGGGGTAAACCTATTACCGTAAGGTGGCCTCGAGCTATCTCCGTTGAAGAAGTTTCGAGGATTCTTTCCTGGAAATCTTGATTGTAAAGGTTCTACTGTCCCCATATCTTTTTTGATCCCTAGGTGCTCTTCTGCATAACGACCACATTCAACTGCCTCGGCTATGGATGATGGTTTCCACATGCTTACCAAGGCTCTGATGCGAGGATTTAACCCAAATATGAAGCGTTCAGCTTGACGTTCATCAGAATCTAAGTAGTGAATGTATTTTACAAGCTCCATAAACCTTATTTCGTATTCTTCCACAGTTTTATTTCCTTGAATTAATGTATGAAAGGCCCGGGCTTGCTGTTGTTGAAAGTATGGAGGTAAATACTTCGCGCGGAACCTTTCCTCAAATAGTTCCCTAGGGACATTATCCGATGTAAGGTGCAGCTGTTTTTCCAGATTTCCCTACCAAATCAAGGCACTTTCCTTTAATTGAAATACGACAATTTTTGTTTTTGCCGAAGAAGAATATTCTCTTAACCTAAAGCATCTGTTCATTCCTTCTAACCATGCTTCAGTGCGTTCACCTGCTCGACCTCCTGAGAATTTTGGGAATCTAATTTTCTGAAGCTCCCTAGAAATGTATACTTTCAATCTTCTGGGCTCAAAATTATTTGGTCCTGCTGAACTGGTGGCTACATGCTGAAATTCCTCTTTGGTTTTACCCTTAGTTGATTCTTTTAATGTCTCTAATAAGGCTTCCAAAGAGTTCATTATCACAGTCAACTCCGGCGCTAGGGCGATTGATGTTGATAATGGTCTTGGTGGTGACGATGGTGATGGGGATGATGATGGCGACGGTGGCGGCATTAATGGTGGTGATGCTGCCTGATCACGTCGTCGTCGCTCATACGCCCTTACCATTGTAATGGTTCCTGAACACATAATAAAATTTTATAAAAATTTTGAGATAGACAGCCAAATTTAACGCATAATTTTCTTTTGCGACTTCACATTCATAAACGGGTACAATTTTGCTATTTTTATCCGCTAGGCGGATCTTACTGGTACCGAGGTCAAGGAGGGTGGTCTCGCGACCTCCTTGTCCTAATGCAGGGTATTCTATCCTAATATGAATAATGCAAAAGTGTATGGTTATTAGCTCCTAAGGTAAAACATCTAAAGTTTATTTACCAAATAACATCCACAATTGAAAAATGTTAAATGTCTCGTTCCAATGTACGTCGGTAACATACCCGCCATACCTCAATCTAGCTATTACATTTAAGGAAGGTCATACATATATATATTCTGAATATATTACTTGGATATGGATTAAATCTATAAAAAGAAGGGTTGTTCTGGTTCCATATCAGTTTGTCCTTTGGCCGGAAAATTTACCATAGACATGTCATGATCAAAATCTAGAATAGATACAGTTCAGTAGTATACCATAAATGTAGGTTGGGGTCAACTGAAGGATAAATTTAGATCAATAGTCAAATTGGACCTAAAATGTAGGTCAGTGACCTACATATTGCAGTTGATCAGGCAAGGAAGAAAAATAGTTCTTTTAATGTTTCCACTGCATCCTACTTTGAAATTTGAGTGACCGAGGACCAAAGGCACCAACACTGTGCGACATCCACTTTTATTGAAATCATGGTAATCCAAGCTCTCTTCCTGATTGGTTGCGTTGCCTACTTTCACAGCATGTGATATTCAAGAAGCAAGCCTAACTGACCCTTCTCCCAAAGTCAGATTTCATGTCTTTGTAACCAGGCTTTGAACAAGCCATACTAGTTTAGTATTTTCTTATTATCCTTGTTTTGCTTGAGGTGAATTGCTTTTGCTAAAACTGATAAGTACCTACTCCTCATTCTTTGTACCGGACTCTCTTAAAATGAGACTCAGTTTTGTATTGTAAGAATTACAGTGATGGCTTCTATATTTTACTTCTATTCATAGACATGATTATTTCTTAGTATGAACTTACCATTAATTGGAAACCTAGCTCTTACAATTTTAAAAGAATATATGTTGCATATATATAAAGGGCATAGAAGTGTGTACTAGACCAAATTGAAGTTTTATGATCTACTAATTGGATGTACTTGGAAATGACTTCTATTCCATTCCTTCATCTTAGTGTTATGTGCTGTAAAGTATACACAATGTTTCCTAATTATGCTCTGTATAAGGTCATACATGCAGTTTTGTGCTTTTGTACTTTAATTCGAAATCCCTGTTTTGAATGAACTAATCCCAAGTATACCCAAGGTGAAACTGAATGGCCCATTGTCCTTACTCACCCGTTTAGAATAACCCATGCATACATTACTTCCATGACTTAACATCCCTCATTTAGTATTCGACTGCTAATTCAATACTTATTCCACCGTGCATCTGTTCAAAATGTCATTGGCATAAGATAATTAAGTTTTTAAAGTGGTCATTCAACAGATAACGTAGCATAAAAGCAATATAAGGTATGCAATTTTAACAGATCACCATGGCACATGACAGTGGGGTAATTGGCATTTGCATTCAGTAAACTTGAATGCATTTGGGGAACAATGTAAAGATTATAAGAGGTTAGTTTAATAGCATAAGATGATCTATATTATCCTTTCCTACATTAGTGCACCATCTCATTTTTAGATGTTAATAGACACCTACAGGCATTATGTAACGGGACTACAAAATCAAAACTTTGTAAGATCATGGCAATGTTAGAGCTACTTTAGAGATGACCTAGCAATATCATATATTGAAACTACTCTGTACCTAAACACAATCTTTGTATGTAAGTACGTTTATGTACATCTAATTTTTGTTTATAAGCTCACGAGATTGTACTGGAAGATCATAAAGTTATGGTTTTGGAAAATACTAGTCTGCTGAGTTTATTCATTATTGTAGAACCTTCATAAATTTCAGCATGGAACTTTGTTTTGAAGAATTATTGAAGCAGTATCGATGATAACAAGTATGGATTAAACTTTTTATTAGCCACTTCTAAAGATTGCACAGATGTTGCAAAAATTTATGATGATGGAGCAATTAATCCACGAAGATGGTTGACCTCTTTCCAAATCTTTGCACTTTTAAACTGATAATGCTGCCTTTTCTCGATTCCTTATTAAAGGAATTGATGCAATAGCAAGGTTTTGATGATTTCCTTGTGGTTACAAAAGTGCCTATGGCAATAAATTACCATTTGTTTTTATATTTATAGCAACAGGTAAAATGGAGATGGGATAAGGAGTTTAAAGGACCTATGGCTAAGAGACCTGGAGATACTCAAATGGGTCCCAAAACATGCTATCTTTGATTTAATGATTGCTATCACGGTTGCTATTATGCACAATGTACAACATGCAAAATTATGACAGCAAATAGCAAAACAACCTATAATTCATGGTGATCAATAAATAAACAAGGCTTTTGAATAAATAAATAATTGAAAGGGTTGCAGCAATTTTCCAATGGTTGAAAAGTGCATAACACAGCTATTAAATGGTAGCTGTCAGCCTTTAAAAGATGGCTAACACGAGTCTCAATAATGCATTCCGATCTTCTCATAAAACAAAATCTTATGCCAAGAGGCACGGAAATTGGCTGGTGAGAATTTTTTTAATTACCTTAGCTATATGGCTCACACGGTCACACTGCAGGGAGATTATAGGTAAAAGGAAACATGAAGTATTGCATATCAATTACTGATAGGCTGCTGCATTTACCAGTTACCACCATTAGGCTTATGCTAACAATGCTGCAGGAGAGGTATACAGAGTTGCCTAAACTTTTAGTTTTGATGAGAAACTCAGAATCTGATTCGAATTATAATTTTGAATTTGTAATATAATTGATGCAGGCTTGTTGAACACAGAGACATTCTTTTATTTTTTAAGAGACGACAGAGGTTTATGATAGCCCTTCGGTCATATGGATAAATTTACAACTATAAGAAGACTCGGCTCCTTCTCAACTTATTTGGTTCCAACAGAACTCGAGATTTTGGGCAGAACTGTACCCAACTGATTCTGAGCGAATGTATATGATTCAGAAATGCTCAAAGACATACATTGCCATAAGGCTTCTGTTCCTTACTATGCGATGATCATGTCAGTACATGGCTAAAGAAACTTGATGTTACATGGTCACACTGCAGGGAGATTATAGGTAAAAGGAAACATGAAGTATTGCATATCAATTACTGATAGGCTGCTGCATTTACCAGTTACCACCATTAGGCTTATGCTAACAATGCTGCAGGAGAGGTATACAGAGTTACCTAAACTTTTAGTTTTGATGAGAAACTCAGAATCTGATTCGAATTATAATTTTGAATTTGTAATATAATTGATGCAGGCTTGTTGAACACAGAGACATTCTTTTATTTTTTAAGAGACGACAGAGGTTTATGATAGCCCTTCGGTCATATGGATAAATTTACAACTATAAGAAGACTCGGCTCCTTCTCAACTTATTTGGTTCCAACAGAACTCAGAGATTTTGGGCAGAACTGTACCCAACTGATTTTGAGCGAATGTATATGATTCAGAAATGCTCAAAGACATACATTGCCATAAGGCTTTTGTTCCTTACTATGCGATGATCATGTCAGTACATGGCTAAACAAACTTGATGTTACACATGCTGAGATGACACTCAGTACAATCATAACTGCGAGCAATCATGCTATATTGCTGTTATAATAATGCCGAGGCATGTGAATACTGATTTCATACATGGCATAGTGATGTGATCAATATAAGAGAGCTGAATGTCAATGCTAAGCCAAGGTCCTGCATTTGTGCAAGTGTGATATAGTCATAAGGATACTATAGTGCGAGTCATAGTCTTGTAGAGTGTGTGAGGTCCAATATCTACACTTACAGTGCACTGATCTATGGACTTTGCAGGGAAGGCAGACTGGAAGAGGCTGAAATATGCATTGGTGAAATGAAGGAGACCGGTTTACAACCCAACCAAGTAACATACATATCATTGATGGATGGCAACGTCAAATCAGGCAGGGTGGATCATGCTTTTGATCTATTTAAGTTAGATGATAAATGAAGGATGCCAACCTAATTATCGAACTTATTGAGTGCTTATGAATGGAATAGTTCAAGAAAACAAGATACAGAAGGAAAACTTGATCACTGATAAGGATACAGTAGGTAGTTCAGATCTTGATAACTTGGATGGAATTCATGACCTGAATGGAATGCCACTTGAAATAAGCATTAACAATGGCTAACATTATCATAAGAAAGGCTGGCTCACGCATAGAAGGAAAAATCAACACTTAGCAAACCCAGAAATCACATGTACACATCAACATATAATTACAGTCTTCAGATCTGTTTGGAAATACACACACAGGAGAGATAAAACATGGAATATGAATATAGGAGTACACACTGTCACAAGGGTACTAGTTCAGCCAATTTGTGCCTTTCTACAGGTAGAATCAGTCCATTTCAGCAGCTCGTTCCTGTAGTGGCTTATTAAATGGATATACCTCTGGTATTGCAATGCTCAAACTCGTCCAGTTCCAAAAGAAGATTCCGCTGTAAAATTATAACTCCCAATTTCAGCCAAAAACGCATGGCAGAACCTACACAAACTCAACCTGAAGCATTTTCATTAATTTTTTGGCATGCGCAAATATTTCAATGTTTTTTTTTTGTTTTTTTGATACTGTCATGAATATATGGACGCTTAGAGATCTTTTGAGAGATTAAATACGAGGATTATTTAGAGTTAGGAGTTATTTAATTATGATTTATTTCATTTAATTATTATATATATATATATATATATATATATATTTTTTTTTTAACATTTACAGTGATTGATTAATTACCGATTTTAATAGTCAGGGCAGCTACAAAGAGTAACTTGCCATCAGTTTAATAGATTCAGATTATTCATGACTTAAGCTTTTAACATTTACAGTGATTGATTAATTACCGATTTTAATAGTCAGGGCAGCTACAAAGAGTAACTTGCCATCAGTTTAATAGATTCAGATTATTCATGACTTAAGCTCGATATCCATATATATATGAATATAATGCGCGAAAAGGTCCTGTGTATCTACCTATAGGTTTGTTCAGTTCCATATCTCGAACTTCAATTGGCCATGCTGCTTATAATGCTGCTTCCTTTCCCGCTGCTATCACCTTCTCTGCTGCTTGAACCATAACTGGATATTGATCCCGATATGGAACCGGATCTGCTTCTTGGTCAATTGGTTCTTCAGCTGCATGGTGGATATTATCCTGTTGATTGCTTGATCCCAGTGTCTTGGTTGAATGGGTTGCTGGAATGGCAGAGCTATATCAGTGTAGATCTGTACCCCTAGCTTGGTGGTTGTTGATCGTATTACTCCCGGAATTCTTCACGGTGCCGGGGTATACCATGTCAGAGGAATGAAACCAATATTTTATTTTATTTTATTTTTTCTTATTTTCTTTATAATTGGGTTGACTGTAGGTTGGTATCAGTTTGAAAGTGGATGAAGAACTAATTCCTCGGAGGATGGGACTTCCCTTCTTCGACTTGGTTTGCATCCTGAATTGATGCATCTAACCAAATGCGACGGATACATCAAATTCGTGGTCTGCATGTGTGGTGAACCCAAATTATTCCCACCATCCGTCGATCCATTGCGAATCTTGCCATGGACCACATGGGGCATTTCACTCTCTAACGAAAATATGTAAATCGAAAATATGTATTAATACGCCAATTTGAAATTCGGTACGGATATTCAATGTACAGGGAAATCACAATAGTTAAGAAATCAGAATTATCGATTTCATGTACCCATCGGCTCTTCATTAACCCATTAGCATCCATTTTAACTGCCCTTTTCTCATTACCACTGTAAAACGCCGTAGAGAACTCACGCGTCTAGGGTTTAGCGTTAACACAGTGCTTGTAACAATTGCTGGTCCAAGAATGAAAAGCCAGATGCAAAAAGTGCTTCTAATGCCTCCTGTCTCAGTTAGAACGGTATACCGTGATGCGAAATAGTTCAGTAAGGTGGAGGTCTCGAGGTTAGGGAAGGGGCCGGCTCTATGAAACCGCAAAAAAGCAATCGAGAATTTCTTAAAAGTTTTTTTTTATTTTTTTATTTTTTAATCTATGCAGCAAAATTTAACCACAAAATTTTACACGAGCGTAGGGCCTGTGAGGTCCCGAAGGGTTTGAACGACAGCTCTGATACCATGTGTAATAACCATAACTGGAAAAGTGGAAAACAGGAAACAGGAACCGTAAAAATTATGATTTTGTACTTACCTGAACTGTTATTTGATCTGGTGAAGTTGATGATGCTGCTACTGCTCTGCTCCAATTACCGGGAGACCAATTCCACCCAGCCTGACTGAGTAGAGACTGGCTGCTCAATCCAGTAAGCTTCTCACTGAAGCTTACTGCCCCCCGTGCCCAAAACCTCAGACGGATTAACGCTCTTCCAATGGCAGACCTCTTTCACTGCTGAATTCCTCCTCCTGGGTTTTTACTCAGTGGTTCAACCCCCCCTTCTCGGTTCAGATCTCCCGTTTTTAACTGTGGGCTTGGCCGTGGTTGCCCTCCTACTTGCAGCCACTGCCTTCCCTCCTCCCGACACGCCTTGCATGCATTTGAAACTCTCCGATCTTTATCCATTTGCTCTCCTTTGTTTATATATGAATTTTGTTATATAACCTGTTTGGTTTATGCGTCCTTTTTTTTAATAAGGTTTTAGATTTTATTTTTATTATAAAGTTTAATTTTATATATTTTATAAAGTTTAAATTTGTGCTTATTATAAAGTTTAATTCATATTTATTTTAAAGTTTAACTCATATTTATTTTAAAGTTTATCATATCTGTTTTAGTATAAAGTTTTAGAACTTTATATTAGTTAATTAGTTTTAGATGGGTCGTTACAAAATTAATTAATTAAGTGAAGGTTGCAGTTGTATTAGCTTCAATATTTGTTGTAGGAAGCAGTAAATAATTTGTTTCCGAAATTAACAAATAGGAGAAGTTTAATCAGTTGTTGCAGTAGGTGATTCGGGTGGGATTCTCGAATTTTCACATGGTATTGGAGCATTGCAAGTGGAGCAAGAAGAACAGTGCCAGAGAACCCAACGTTGAGCAGAAGAGGAGGATCGAAAAAGTTGCAGGGGGGCAGCAGTTCGAAACCCCAGAGTGTTTGCGCAATCCTAGCTAGAGGACTGACTTTCGAGGCAGTCTTTCTTTGAGTGAGTCGACAGAGAGGAAGGACTCCTAGTTCGAAAGTTTGCCGGGGCAGAGGGAGCAGCGCTGAAGCCTCAGCGTGAGAAGCTGGTGGGACGCAGTCTTTTTTGCAGGCCATTTTGCTGGG
The DNA here is from genome assembly GCA_000404065.3 of Pinus taeda. NCBI lineage: Eukaryota > Viridiplantae > Streptophyta > Pinopsida > Pinales > Pinaceae > Pinus > Pinus taeda. The sequence goes on along the minus strand of APFE031663072.1, from coordinate 36,517 downwards.
CAAAAAGACGTCAGAAGAGAAGGAAGAACCATGGTTGAGGGAATTTCTTCCTCAGTAAGACTTCCTGCCAAGAAGTTTGTTTTCTTATTGGCTGAGCAACAGTAGTAAGAACCAGGGAGGAGATTTTCGACACTTGTGGTAGAGATGGAAACCAGTGGATTGAGGGATCAGGATAGGTTGGACGGAGAATCCAACTATGTCATTTGGAAGGCAAGGATGTCATTCCTTCTAGATGAGCATGCCCTCAAGACATATGTCGACAACATGGTGGATGTGCCTACAGATGCAGATTTGTTGAAGAAGTACCGAGCTGAAATGGCGAAGGCAAAAAGAATGATCCTCGTCGGAGTGAAGGATCATGTTGTCTGTTACATCACTAGTAGAGGGACTGCTAAGGAGATGTGGGATGCGTAGAGTCTATGTTGTATCAGTACATCTTCCGAGCAACGAAAGATGTACTTGGAGCAGAAGCTGAGATCTGCCCAGATGCAGAAGGGGAAGCGCGTAGATCCATTCCTCACAAAGCTTCAGGAGACCCGAGAGGAGTTATCAACTATCGGGTCTACACCTCAAGATTCCGAGTTGGTTAGACTGGCCCTCAATTCTGTCTCAGATGAGTGGCAAGTCTATGTCCAGAGTATCTTGGGCAAGGCGACTTTGCCAAATTGGGATGAGATGTGGGCAGCTCTTAAGCAAGAGGAGTTGAGGAGAGATCTAGTCAAGTGTAAGCTTGACTGAAGCAGCAACAGTGGGTCGAAGCCCAAGGAGGAGGAGGATAATGCAACCCTCGCATCGAAGGGGCAGCAGGATAGCGAAGACGTAAGAAGGACGTCTCGAAGATAAAGTGCTCAAGTGTGTTGAGATGGGTCACTACGGAACTCAATGTCCTCTTAGAAAGAAGGACAAAGATGAGAAGCACTATTCGAAGGCTGCGCCCATGAAGATTGAGGAAGAGGAGTTCGCCATGACAACCGAGATACCTCTAGGAGGGAGGTGGGTTGATTTGGAGTTGTAGTACGAAAGAGCTATAGATGGGCAGGATCCTTGAGGAGCCCACCTCTTGGTTCATTTCCTTGGTATAGGAGCCCAGATCAGAAGTAGCAGGATGGACTAGTGTGGGATGGTGCTGAGGAGTGTCGGAGAGACAGTTGTAGTGGCTAGGAGCGCCAAAGATTGAACAATGCAGAGCAGAGTTGGCAGTAGTGCAAATGGCATAGAGCAATAGTTAACAACAATGCAGTAGATTCAGAGGGTCAGCGCAGAGACTAGCAACAGTTAGGGTTCAATATTCATGTGGTATCATACTGAACACAATTAGTTCAGTAATTTGGGATGTTTTTCCATTGCTGATAGAGTAGCAACAACAATTTGCAGTGCAATGGTTGGCAGTGGTAGTGGCAGTGGTAGCAACATAGATGTAGAATTTCAAAGGGAGTTGCAGTACGGATGCAGTGTTGATTGTGGCAGGGTCAATAACAATACAAATGCAACATTTGTGCAGTGGTTGATGGACAGCAGGTCAGACATCAACAACGTAGAGGACGATGTCATGAAGTCAAAGTGATGCTTCAGTGGGAGGCATTACTAGAGCACATTCCTCGCAGAGTATTGATTTTTGGTAGCATCGGATGTGCTCTAAGTCTCAAATTTTGCAGGGAGGCTTGGGTACATGTATTCCAAAGAACCCAGAAAGCGTTTTGGGAAATTCCACCTAGAAACAATTTTATTAAAATAATTAATTACTTTTAAAGGGACCCTAAGTCTAAACTTGGGAAAATAAAATAATTAATGGGTATTAATCTAATTGTGGGTGTAACTTTTAGAAGAAGACGAGGATCAAGCAAAAATGATCTTAGCCATCGAATGTCAACAAGGAGATTATTTAAGGAGGCTTGAGGGTCACTTGGAAAAGCATACTGAGAGTTCAAAAGTTTGATTTTCTGAAGCAGAGTAGAGGAGTTGCCGAGAGAATTTCGATAGTGAGCTTTTGCAGTGAGGGGTAGGGATAGTTGGGTTGGAGTATCTTCTCCAGAGCCTAGGATACGCAATAGAGAGGCAGAGTGACACCAGGAGGAGGCAGCGCAGGCCCATGAGGGGTTGACGCTGGGCCAGAAGGGTCCACGCAGTGCTTGACGCAGAACCAGAAGGCCTCACGCAGAAGCAACGTAGTCTTCCAACAAAACTCCGAGATTTGTCGGGGAATTGACGTTTGAGCTAGGAGGGTTGTCGTCAGAGCTCCAGGAGGTAAGTAGACTTAGTGCAAAGCTGACGCAGAGCCTTTGAGGCTGACGCAGGGCCTACGTAGGGCCAGCGTAGAGATAGCCAGGGACAGTTGGTTTAGCTGCTGGATCAGCGGGGACTTGCCGAGTAGAGTGAGGTAATCTCACTAAGTTTTTCTGTGAGCTTATTTCTTTGTAACTGGATTGCCAAAAGGGCATCTAGAGTTGTATTCAGAAACTACCTCTTAATAAAATTAAACCCTCTAGTTGCTGCACCAGTTTTCTCGCATTAGTTTTTTCTGGCGACATTTGTCCAAAAAATACTGTCACTTGTGTGTATCTCTCTCTATTGTTCTGCTCTTGTTTTGGGCAAATTAATTAATGAAGTGAATGCTGTAGTTGTATTAGCTTCGATATTTGTTGTAGGAAGCAGTAATTAATTTGTTTAAGAAAATAACAAACAGGAGAAGTTTAATCAGTTGCTGCAGTAGGTGATTAGGGTGGGATTCTGGAATTTTCACACTTGGGAGAATGGAGTCTATGATATATACGAATGAGTGTTTCTTAGTCAAGGAGGCCTTAAGACTACCTTGCTAGCCTTCTAGGGAAAAGGGAAACAACCTTACAACTTTTATACTTTGACTTGCAAAAGGTGATGGCTTATCAAGATGAATTCATTGAAAGAATTATCCCTGGGAAATTTCATTCAAATCACATGGCCCATACATTGAGAGATGCTATATAGAGACAAGATTCCACAATTTGAGCAGTAAATGCATGCAACAATTAGCCCTAAAAATAGTGAAAATCCCAATCCAATTTATATGTCAAAGTAAAACAAGAATATCATTAGAAGCATGTACTTACATGTAATGAAACATATCCAACAATCCACAATTTGACAATAGAGAAGCTCCAAGATAAGATTAAACCAAATCCAAACAACAAAATTCATCCATAAAGCTCCAATTCATCCTCCAAGAGAAAGTGCGAAATTCTCAAGAGAGAGAAGAGATCTAATCCTAAGTGATGATGAGAAAATGAACTCATCTCACTTGTATTTATACACTAATGAGGAGTTCGAATTAGTCTCCTAGGCCTACATAAGCCCGAAAAATAAAATAATGTGCTAATAGCCTAACTTTTGGTGACAAGCCCACCAAATTAGCTCACAAATGAAATAATTAGCTTCTTAAGTGGTCAAATTATAAATAATACATGTTGTAGGGCCCTCCAAGAGGCCTAATGAGGTCCATAAGTGCCATAATAAAGAATAGGACCCTCAAAAGTGATGGACAAGGGCTTGGCCCCTTGTTCTCCAAACAATAAACTTGTGGTGCTCCTAGTGGGTGTGGGGGCACAATAATAACCTCATGGGTCTCGAAATGAGTCGAAGACGCCTGTAGATCATCTGTACCGGCTCTAATGACGGTGTAGATGATGCCACATCATCCTACAAGTCCTAGGTCAGCTGCCAAGTGCATAGTACATCTGTGGGGCTGGTTGGGCAAAAGGTGAACCAGGTGCATCTTCCTCGTCCTAGATGAATCTCGAGCAATCTCTGAACATCCTTGGGGATCCATGGAGTGTTATCTACTGCTGTGGAGACCCATGGCTTTCAACGCACACCCTACATGTGCCAATATAGCCCTATGGAGGGTTAGGACCCCGTATAGGAAGACCAAACCCAAGATGGAGACCATCTACAATCCTGCATAAGATCCAATTTGTCCCCTAGCCTTCCAGTACAACAAGTCATTAGAGAAATCGAGTAAGAGAGCTTACCAACCATGGACCACATGTGGGGGCTTCATAATGGCCTGCCCTTCCATAATGGGCTTTGACATGTGCTAATGTCTCCAAGCTCCAAATGGTTTAGCCAAGTATCCTATTAGGTGGTTTCTACTTCTAAAGGGGATAATAGGTTCAAGGTACATCCTTTAAAGATGGTGGTATGTGATAGAGAGGTGAATGAATTAGGGGATGAGAAGGGGCAACCCTGGGCCACATGCTAGGGTACAAGGGTAGCTAGTAGAAGGGAAGCCCACACTTGGGTATATAGTGTATAGGAGGGAGCAATCGTGGTACATGAGGTGCCCTAGCATCTTTCCACCCTTTTTTATACGCCTTTTGTCTTTTTATGATTTTTCTTTAATTAACTGCTCAGGGCTCAAGGGGTAAGAGCATGATGTGTGAGATATAGTAGTGGATACCACCCCTTTAAGGTAGGTCGGTTCATTGCCCACCAGGGGGTTGTGACAATCATGGATTTCTATATGATGAAGGAGTCTCATAGAACCTGTAGGAACTAGGGTGATGGCCATGATGATGGGGTAGAGCTCATGATTTGGTTTTTCCCATGTGTTAAATGTGTTTGTCTCGACCATCTTTTGCATTTTGTGGTATGTTCTCCTGTTGAATGTGGCCAATTTTGCTTTTGCTTTTCTTTTTAGCTACATCAACATTTGGGGCATCATTCCAAGCCTGACCTAAGTTGTGTGCAAGGGGAAGGGGAGAGCTAGCCCTATGTGGACCCAGGTGGGAGAAATGATGAATGGGGTAATAATGAGTGGAAAGGGGCTAATATATGTGGATCAGGGAGTGGGACCACTCAACCAAAATTATGGTTTCCTGTGAAAGACCATCACTAAAGCCAAATGGTCAATAAAAGAGATCCCACAGGATTATAATCCAAGGTTAATCATCCAAAGGGGATGAGCAGACAAGAGCACAAACCTAGCCCATTCTTTCCGTTGAATCCCCCCATTAACGCATGCCCAAAAGTGTCCATGATAAACAAACTATACTCAATTACCAAATGATAAGACATACTTTTAGGTTCGGGAGGCCCACCTTCAAACATACGATCATGGAAGATGGGTGAGGGACCACATGGCTATCTCATGTGGCGGAGAAATGGCACAATGAGCTAGTTGGCAGCTGCAAGGGGCTGCTCGCTGCTGGTTGAGGACCACCTTGGAGAAAAAATTTCTCCTAGGGATATCACCCACAAAATGGTGGGTAACAATGTCCATATGTATACCTCCCAACATTGTGCTTTAATCTAGTGGAGTTAGAGCTTGTTAGTCAAGGCCTTGCTATTGTGCAGATTGACAATGCTAGTGATGATGTTGATGCTTAAAGATGGCTTATCAATCGGCCTCTTCTTATGAGAATATTTCAATTTGAGAGTATCCTTGTATCGGTTGTGTAATTATGAATACCTCCCTAGTTAAGAGGGAGTGTTGAAAATGGTAACTAGGTTTGGTCTTCATAATTATCATTGTACTTGTATCATTATGTATTTTATGTAAAAAGGAGAAAAAGAAGAAAACTAATTATTATTATTATTATTTCATTAGCTAAGCATGTTCTTCATGCTTTTAGGATTTATTGAGTCAAAGAGTCAAAGTCCTATTTGGACCTCTTGTAAAGAAAAAGGAAAAAGAATTTTTAAAATGTAATTTTTGGGTCAGCTCACCTAAAGAAGCCAAGTTGGCCCTCGAAGATGACAAGTCGGCTCAATGAAGGGATGTGTCTTTTCGCACTTAAGAACAACTATATTTTGGCATATGTCCACCTCCAAAAGAGCAAGCAATTTGATGCTTTTTCTGGGACAAATTTTGAGGCAAGGGCATGCGAAGTTTAAAGGCCATTTTTATGAAAAAGACATGTGAGTTTCCTGGGCTATTGAATTACGAGTTCTGTGGCAAATGACCTACGAGCTTTCTATGAAAGAGAATCTGAAACTAATGTGAATATATGATGGTAGAAGACCTAAGCTTCTTGTGGCATAAGAGCTGGAATTGATGCTTATTTCTATGATTGAGATTGATAATGTTTCTTGTAATTTGGAGGGCTTGACTTGGCTTCTTGAAGGGTTGGAGTTTTGTCATGGTCTTGGGTCTTGGATTTTTTACTTTGATCTGATTCTATAAGAAGAGGAATTTCTTTGGGTTTTCCCCCTTGTGGGGTTTTGGTCCTGGCTTGGAGGGCCTACATTTTGTGTTCTTTGTTTCTTGTGATCTTCTTGATTTATATTTTGGTAATTGCTTGATGAAATAAGAGAACATAATAATAATAATAAAGCCAACAATTTCACAAGTAATTATCATGACAAAGAAGTCAACCTTAATTCATATGCCTCTTGATTTCTCAATAGAAGAAGCATGTCAAAACTTGGATATAGCCCTCCAAGAGGAAGAGCTCATTGAGTATGCTAGTGAGGCTGGAGATGAACAAGTTGACCTTGACTCCCCTTTGGATCATCAGGATGAGAGCATTGATGAAGACCTCAAGGACTATACTAAAGAAGATTATGAACTAGAAAGTGTTTCTTCTTAGGATGATGACGGAGTTCTAGATCTTGAAAGCCTCCAAGTGCTACAAGGAAGGATGGATGTATATAGGAAATATTGTGGGCAAGTAATAGAAGAATGTGAGGACACGAATTCCCTATTCCATTTATGTAGTGAGCAAGGAGGAAAGCTCTATGAGATGTGACGTGAATATGAAGAGAATCCTACAAATGTCCTTCTCCTAGAACTTTATCACTAGACCTATGTAGTCATCATTTTGTGTAATACTATTCAAGAAAAATATTGTAGTCTGCAGCAAAACCATTAGCGAAGTGACACTATTCCTGGAGAAATGCTAAAACTGGGTGAGCCAATGGAGGAGTGGGATGATCCTGAGGAAGCTACAAATGTAAAGGATCATGATAGTTAAGCTGACGAGGAATATATGGATGAATTTTGGTTTGCGAGTTGGGGGGTGGAACATGATGATAAAAAAAAAGAGAATGTTGTGCCCCTTTTGGCAAATAATGTGGATCAATATAAAGCATCTCCAGAGATACCAAGTTATGAAGCCCATCCTAAAGAATGGAAAGGTTTCTTCTTTATGTTTCAAAAGAATGCCAATCCTGCCCAAAGGTATGCTTCCATTGTTGAAGAAGAGTTCAATAGCCCTAGTCTGGAGAAGATTGAGGAAGATCCTTCTCCCCAAAATGTCATTGAAAAGGGTTTTTTCTTTATGTTTGAACAACATAGCCCTCATTATGTCATTGATAATGATAGCCAAGAAATGAATGCATGCCCTGAGGCTCATTTCCCTAGTTTGCAGGAAGAGTTGGTTCTTGCACTCGAAGGAGGGGAATTGTGATTTTTCCCAATATATGTAGCTACTAATGGGAAAGAGAATGATAGGCATATGAACCCTTTTTAGTATGATTCTTGCATGGAGATACCTTGTTCGTGTGATTCTTCTTCTCCCCACCCTTTTCAACATAAGCCTAGGGGCATCAAGCAGGGCTCCATACCCAAGGAAGATTTTAAGATAAGAGCATGGAGTTTGATTATTGACTTTTCCATATTTAGGGTTTAGTGAATGACCCAATGGGTCCGGCATGATTTGTGTTCTTCCTGTTTTCCCATAGCCCCTTTGCATGATTTATGGTCATCTTATTTTCCCACCCCCACCCTTGTGACCTAGCATATGAGTGTCATGATTATCATGTTTGTTTTCAAATGCATATCATAATTGATCATAGGGATAGAAAATATGATCTTTGATCTAATGATATGTTGGTTACATTGGATATTTGACTATACTTAGCACTTACATAATGTAGCCTTATATGTTAGAGTAGGATGCATTGCATATTGATTTTGCATAGATACTATCATCATCTCATGTTCTCTTGCTAGAGTAGATGCATTCAGATTAGATTTGCTTCATAAAATATATTTTCTTTATGTATGGTTTATTATTTGATGAAAACATGAGCGATAAAAGTATGCCCAGGACACAAGCTTCCAACATTGTTTGTGATGTGCAGAATACAGGTCTGTGGTCCCAGAGGATTGCTGGTGTTCTCATGACCTCCCTGTTTGAGTACATAGATCATGCACTCTACAGAGAGCTCGTGCCCCAGTTGGAGCTAGATGTTACCCACCAAAATTGGGTGACCCCATAGGAGAATTTTCGCCTAGACATCTCTTTAGTCGGCAGCCAACAACCCCTAACAACCACTGTTGTAGCCGATATATTGTGCCATTTGATCTCTGCTCCTTGAATCAGTCATATGTCCCCTCGCCCATCTGTAGAGAGCATATGTTCGAAGGTGGGCCATCCAACTTGGAAGGTATGTTTTTCATTGTGTAATCCGATGCTTATGCTTGTTTTTCATTGGGCATTTGGGGCATGGATTATTGGGTGAATTGGAAAAAGGAAGGACTTTGACCTGGGTTTTGTTCCCTCACCTTAAATGGGGGGTTAATCCTGAACCCTAGTCCTGTGGGACCTCCCCTATTGGCCTATGGCTTTAGGAAGGGCGCTACTTGGGAAACCCCAATTTTGGTAGCGCGGTCCCGTTTTCTTGTTTCATAATCTTCACTCCCCTCCACACATTACAAGCCCTATTTCATCGTCTTCCCTCTTTGGGTCCACAAGGCATTGGCACACCCCCTCCCTTTGTCCACATATTTGGGTCAGGCTTGGAAATGTTTCCCTAGAGGTTGATGCTGCTAAAAGAAAGTTAAAAACATATCATGGCCACAAGCAAGAAACAAAAGAAAATTATAAAATGCAAAAGATGGTCGGGACAGTAAAATAGCACGTGGGAAAAAACCAAACAGGAGCTCTACCCCTTATTATGGCCATCACCCTAGTTCCTAGGGCCCCATGAGTTCCCCTACATCATTAAGGAACCCATGCACGTCTCAACCCTTGGTGGGCAATGAACTGCCTCACCTTAAGGGTGTAATAACTGCTTACATCATACACAACATGCTCTCATTTCTTGGAGCCTTGAGCAATAATACAAAGAAAAATCAAAAAAAGGAAAAAGGCAAATGAAGAAGGGTGGAAAAAAAAGGCCGAGGTAACTCATGTATCAACAATTTCTCCCTCGTACATTTGTATGCCCAATATGTGAACATTCCTCATCATTGCCACCCTTGTACCCATGGCATTTGGTCTTAAGACCCTTGGGGCCCCATTTGTCTCATCATTATTTACATGACCTCTATCACTTGAAGGATGTACCTTGGACCTGTCTTTCCCCTTAGGGGTTGAGAACGCCTAATAGGGCCGTTTATTAATCACTCCTACCTAGGGAGGTAACACTACTTTAAGCTCAAAGCCCCAAATTTGGAAGGGAAACCCCATATTAAGTCTCATTGTGCCCTTGATAAACAAGCTTGTTTCACTTAGATGCACTAATGAATTATTGTACTTGAAGGTGAGGAGGTGCATTGGACATTATATGTAATTGGCAGATGGTTTCATCATGGGTTGGGCAACTTAATGGGGGCCCAAGTCCACTAAAGGATCATATTGACACCACTAGGGTTGTGTTGAGAGCCATGGGACTCCATCATGTATAGAGCATCGTTTCACCCCATGGGCAGCCTCAACACCTTCAACAGGTTGTTTATTGCCCCACATTATTTACGAGATGATGCCTTGGACCAGTGTGCCCAACCGGTGTACCATATGGAGTGGAAATGGATCAGAGGCCCATAGGAGGTTTGTCTCACCCTTGAGACATGGGAGGGCAGACATCATCATCAGAGCCCTCACTTGGAGCATTATACAAGCTATTCTATCATCAGGAGACCCATGAGACCAACATTTGTGCCCCAAACCCACTTTGAGGCCCCACATGATAACTTGCATGGAGAATTAGGGGCCATCCCTTAATTGGTGATTTATGGAGCCCTCTCTCTCATCTTGGTACTTAGAGGACTCAACGTGGCCCTCCAACGACCCTACATTAGGATGGCGTCATCAACTTGGCTAGCAGCTGGATGACTAATTTATAATTTGTGAAAACTACTTGGTCAGCTTGTGACCAAGGCTTGTTTATTGCCCACTATTTTAATGTTTTGGGGGCTAATTAGGCTAATTCAACTTGTTGAGACTCATATAAATAGAACTCACTCTCATTTGTAAGAGATCATCATCACACTTGGATTCTTTATCTTGTAAACAACTCACACTTGTTTCTTTGGATATTGGAGACTCTTTGGATGCATTTCAATGTATGGAGATGATTCACACTTCTTCTTTGGAGCTACTTGGATTTTTGGATGGATATATTGCATGCCATTTTGCAAGTACCTCATGTTCATGGAATTTTTCTCTTGAATTTGTTTAATGTATGGAATCACTACTCCAGAATATGCTAAAACTGTGCCCTAATTATTGATTAAATTTGAAAAGCTTTCTAGTAGAGTATTGCATATGTTATCCAATGTATGACATGCAATGAATATTCCTAGTGGATGAATATCTTTGAATTCTCAATGAAACTCCATTATCTCTTGAAGTAGGTAAATGTTTGAAATTGGTACCCGGGGCATCAATTTTGAGCCTCCTTAGGGATGTTTTATCTCATCTTAAACATCCCGAGACTCCATATGCCTAAAGGACAAGACACTAGTCCAAGTGCTTGATGGTCAAACTTCTTCTTTCTTCATGAATTTTCCTCTTAAAATTTGGCCCTTTAAGCCTAGGGCTTGCAACAAAATTTTAGGGAGGAATTTTTTTTGGAATTTGAGAGCCTAAACATCAAGCTTAGGGTCTAGGCTACCTATGCTCCAAGTTTGGTGGGCATCCATCGAGTTTCATCCATAAAATCTCTTGCCCTAGGTGTTCCAAGAGGGAAACCCTAGGTTCTTCTCCCTCAACTTGAGGACTTCTTTGAGGGTTGTATGAACTTAATATTCATTGGATTAAATCATAAGAAGCCCTTTCTTCTCTTGGGCCTTGCTTTTCTGAATACATATTACCATAAAGAAACCTCAAAACCCTAGGCCTTGTGCCTTCTTTTCTAAAGTTTTTCTTAGAGAGTGGTTTTGCTTCTTTGAAGCCTCGTACCTGTGAAAATTTCTGAATCTACACATCAGAAATCCTACTGCAATCCCTGGTTTATCATCTCCTACTTGTTTTTGCATTCAACAAGTTATTTAAATATTTAGAAGTGATGAAAAACACTACTGCAGACTACATTGACATATAGATCATAAGTTGAAATAGATAGGAGACAAACACACAAGGGACATTGTTATTTTTGGACAAACGTACCCAGAAAAACCCAATGCGGGAAAATGCATATAGAGGGTTTGTATTATTAAGCAAGCATAATCTGAGTACAACAGGTTGCCTCTCACACCGGCTAACCTTTCAGAGAAATATCGACAACAAGAAATACATACAAGGGTTTACCTCGTTCTCTAAGTCACAATTGATCCACTGAATGGTTGACTCCGGCAAGCACTGCGTAAAATCCCAGCACAATCTGCGTTGTGTGGGCCAGCGTCTTGCTTCTGGGAAACTGTGTCACTTCTCTGTTGGATCGATTTGCTCTCAAGAGATTCGACTTCAGCCCTCCCGGCTCAGAACATCGAACTCCCAGCGAAATCTCGAACTTCCGACGATTATGTCACACTGCCACTGCAAGAACCCTCTTGGCCTGCGTCAACTCTGCGTGAGCCCCTTCCTGGATTGCGTAGGCCTTTGCACTGCCTCTCCGATGCTACTGCTGCCTCTCTACTTGGTACTCGTTGGCTCGGAACACCTTTCCGATCCAACTCTCTGCTAATGCCCCTCACTACAACTCATATCACCTATTCAATTTTCTCAGCAAACCTCGCCCCAAAAAAATCAAATTGATTGATCACTTGGTGTATCTCCAACTGACCCTCACGCCTCCTCTTATACTTTTCCTGTTGATGAATCAATGACCGAGATTAAGTCCCTAATCAACGACTAAGATTAAAACAGACTTGATCCTCGTCACGTAGAAGTTTCTCACCCATATTCTTATTAATACCCATTAATATTTTTATTTTCGTAAGTTTAGACTTAGGAACCCCAAAACATATTAATTATTTTAATAACTCCTCATTCGGGTGGAATTTCTCCAAACGATTTCTGGGTCTTGGAGATCTCATGTGTTCTAGCCCCTTCTCAAAATTTCGGAGCTAGAGCACATCCGATGCTACCCAAAATCGATACTCCCTCTTAGAGAGGAATGTGCTCTTAGCGAGGAATGTGCTCTGCCATTGTCACTGCTACACCTGTACTGCAACTCCCTCTCAAAATGCTGCATCATGCTACCCATAGCACTGCCACTGCTAATTGCTGCACTGCAACTCAGTTATTGAGAAGTAAGTAACTGAAACTTCACCCAAAAACTGACACGCTGGTCAGTATGGATGCCTCGTGATGTTGAAGCTACCTCTGTTGACCCTCTGCTGCTACTTGTGCTGCTGCAATTTGCTCTGTGCCTCTCGCACTGCTACAACATCCACTGCGCTGCTTCAAAATTTGGCACTCTAGCTCTGCCATTGTTGCTCCATCACACCTCGCACCAACCGACACTCGTCATTTTGCTACTGTTAATAAGGGCTCCCGTAGCTGTATCTGATCCAAGAGTTTGGGCACCTCAAGGATCCTGCCTTTGTGTAGTCCTCCCGACTACAACTCTATGTCACCCCACCTCTTCTCCAGAGGTGCATAAGCACTCATGGCACTATCCTCGTCATCATCCTCCTTGTCAGCCTTTGCTGGAGCAACCTTTGAGTCAGAAGCCTCTTCCTTGCCCTTCTTCCGGGGGCACTGTGTGGCGAAATGTCCTAGTTCACCACACCTGAAGCATCTGACCTTGGTTATATCCTTTTTCTTCCTTTTCTGCTGCCCATGCTGTCCTGATGATGCGAGCTGCATCCTCCTCCTCCTCCTTCTTGACCCGGGCTCCTTTGCCACTACTTCCTGCCTTGTTCAGCCTCCTGATCTCTTCCTGTCGAAGAGCTGCCCACATTTCCTCCCAACTGGGGAGAGAAGCTCTGCCCAAGATACTCTGGACAAATGTCTCCCTGTCTTCGGTGACTGCATTCAGGGCAGTCCTGACCATAAACTCAGGATCTGGTGTAGACCCCACGGAAGTCAACTGGTCTCAAATCCCTTGCAACTCGAGAAGGAAGGGATCGATCTCTTCTCCCTTCTGCATCTGGTACTGTCTCAGTTGATTCTCCAATAACATTTTCTGTTGAATGGAAGTCCCCTGGTACAAGGTGGTCAACGTTTCCCACATCTCCCTTGCTGTGTCCTTCTCAGCAATGTGTGGGACCACATGATCTTTGACTCCGTCTAGAATCATGCATTTAGCCTTCGCCTGGGCCTCGTCGTACTTTTGCAGCAGATCAACATCGACCGAAACAACTACCTTCAAGGCATAGTCCTTGATGTGATTCTTGTCAAGGATTGCCAAGATACTGGCCTTCCAGATGACAAAATTGGATACTCCATCCAATCTGTCCTGATCCCTTAGTCCATTTACAACCATCTTTGCTCAACAAATATATGATCGGTTCTCTTCTCCCTCTCCTGCTGTTAATCCAGGAAGACTCGGATCTGGATTTCTTCAGTGCTAGAAATCTTCTAAGGAACAAGCTCCTCTAGACTCCCTTTGAGTCCTGATTTCCTTCATGGAAATCCTCCGGCCAAATGTCGAATCACTCCTCTCCAATCCTCCTTTGCTGCTGCAACCTGGATCTAGATTTCTTTGGCTAGAAATTTGTCAAGGCAGTGACTCCCTCTACATCGGCTTTGTCTCCACAGACACTGTTCTGCACCAACAACAACAACATCCCATCAGCTCCATTGATCGAATCTGCTCTGCTCGTTCAGCCTCGACAACTGACTGATTTGAGCCTCTCAGGCTCTGTGTTGGCCCATAGAGTTGACGCAGTCACTGGGTGAGCTCCTCTCGGGTACTGCGTCACCCTCTACAGGCTTGAAATGTTGACGCAGGCACTATGTGAGCCTTTGCGTCACTTCTCTGGCTCTGCGTCACTCCTTAAGCTACTCCTCTGCCTCTGAAACAACGCACTCACTTGGGACAACTGCTTCTTTGTAGCAAATTCACTGGATCTCCCGGATGATGTCTTCAATGTCCTATGATCTGCAATGCTTTGATACCATTTGAAAATTTCTGAATCTACACATTAGAACTCCTATTGCAATCCCTGGTTTATCATCTCCTACTTGTTTTGACATTCAACAAGTTATTTAAATATTTAAACTGTGATGAAAAACACTACTGCAGACTACACTGACATAGAGATCATAAACTGAAATAGATATGAGACAAACACAAAAGGGACACCGTTATTTTTGGACAAACGTCTTTGGAAAAACCCAATGTGGGAAAACTGATGCAGCATATAGAGGGTTTGTATTATTAAGCAAGCAGAATTTGAGTACAGTAGGTTGCCTCTCACACCGGCTAACCTTTCAGAGAAATATCGGTAGCAAGAAATATATACGAGGGTTTACCTCATTCTCTATGTCACAACTGATCCATTGAATGGCTGACTCCGGCAAGCACTGTGAAAAATCATAGCACAATCTGCTCTGTGTGGGCTAGCGTCTTGCCTTTAGGAGACTGCGTCACTTCTCTGCTGGATCGATTTGCTCTCAGGAGCTTCGACTTGAGCCCTCTCGGCTCAGAACATCGAACTCCCAACAAAATTTCAAACTTCCGACGATTATCTCACACTGCTAATGCAAGAACCCTCTTGCCCTGCATCAGCTCTGCGTGAGCCCCTTCTTGGGCTGCGTAGGCCTCTATGCTGCCTCTCTGCCTGGTACTCGTTGGCTTAGAACTCCCTTCCGATCCAACTCTCTGCTACTACCCCTCACTGCAACTCAGATCACCTATTCGATTTTCTCAGCAAACCTTGTCCTAGAAAAATCGAATTGACTGATCACTTGGTGTATCTCCGATTGACCCTCAAGCCTCCTCTTATACTTTTCCTGTTTATGAATCAACGGCCGAGATTAAGTCCCTAATCAAGGACTAAGATTAAAACAGACTTGATCCTTGTCACTTAGAAGTTTCTCACTCATATTCTTATTAATACCCATTAATATTTTTATTTTCCCAAGTTTAGACTTAAGAACCCCAAAAAAAATTAATTATTTTAATAACTCCTCATCCGGGTGGAATTTCTTCAAAAGATTTCTGGGTCTTGGAGATCTCATGTATTCTAGCCCTCCTCAAAATTTCGGAGCTAGAGCACATCCGATGCTACCCAAAATCAATAGTACTTTTATTGAGCCTCTCTTCGAATGATCTCTAGCTCCACTGTTATGAACATAAATTATGTAAAAATAGATAATAAGTAATAATCATAATAATATAAATATAATAATAAATAATAAGTAAATTAATTAATGTTTAGTGAGTTAATAATGAAAAGGCATGTGTTAGAGACATGCCTGTTCGTGAAAGGGTACTTACCTGGCTATATATACAAGACTGTCACCTCATTGTAATTCATCCTACATCAATTCTTTATATACAATATATTACAATTACTATTCTACGATGGATGTTTTTTTCTACGAAGTACTTTAAATATTTCCGCTGCGTATACAACTTTTGGTCATTACATTGGTATCAGAGCCACGTCTGATCTGACTGTTGGTCATCAACCTTGCGCCAACCTTGTTGTCATGAAACTGAAAGCGTTTCGTTAATTTTTTTGTTTGTTTGGAGATTCTCCCTTCGCTGATTCGTCAAATACCCTTGGCCATCCAAAAAAAAATTGTTATTAAAAGAAAAAAAACTATAAAAAAGAATTAAAAAATACGAAGGGAAGAAAAAAAAATCATATAAAAAAAGAGATTAAAATTATATTTAAATAATATTAAAAAAAATAATTAAAAAGTTACAAAGTTACATATAGAAGAAAATCAATTTTATTTTTTTACCTGTCAGTCACTGTAGGCAACCACAAGTTGCGGGCCGCTGCACAATCCACCAAATAGACCACCACAATAGCGACTGAAAACCTCTCCACACTCCGTCTCCTTCGCGCCTGCACCCGTCCCTGCCAACTAACCCTGCCACGACGCTGTAGCCAAACCATTGAGCCCTCCACCGCATCCGCATAACCCTACCATCACATCCCTTCGTGAACTTTGTCCACCGCAATTCGCATACCTCGACCTTGCTGTTCCTCGACCACCTGCGTCGTGGGAGATCCGTTGTCCACAACATAGGTCACTACCGCCGGCCATGGTTACAATCAAACCATAGATCCACGGTCGCTGTTTTCAAGTATCGTCCATGCTGCCTGGCCCACCTCTGCATCCTACGAACTGATCGGTTGTTCATCCTTTTGTCTGCACCCCCCATCCTGCTGCGTTTGTCCCTATCCACGTATCCGCTGCCAATGCTGCGACCAAATCGATTAAAGCACCTGTGTAAAAGCCAATACCTGACCACCGCTCCACGCTGCTTCACGCCGTCACTAGCAGACCAATTCGCAAAGCAAAGAACCAGTCCACTCTTCCTCGACATACTTGTTCACCTCTGCCCCTTCTGCCATCGAATCTCCGACTCCCGTCTTTTGTCTCATGCGGATCAACCAATTAAGCCACGGTCAACGGTTGCTGACATTTCAAACTTTTGATTGGGGTAGCATATAGCATAATTAAATAAAATTTAATTAAAATCTATTAATTAATTCATATAAATAATTAATCCAATTAATTAATTTATATTATTCAAATTTAATTAATTTTTAATTGTTTAAGAAAATATATATATACTTTTATATATATATATAATATTTTTTTATATTTAAAAAAATTATTAATTTATTAATTAAATTTAAAATTCTATATATATATATAATATATATATATTTTATATATAAAAATTATTAATTAAAACCAAGATACATGCTATAATAGAGTTATTTGAGAATATTAAAACTTGGACTCATATAAAGAGAAAAGGAAGTGTAAAGGTGTATTGAAGAAAAGGGGCTTTTCACACTTTGTATACTCATACAAAGGATATTAAAAAAATGAAGGGGTTATTTTAAACCCTAAGGTTAACGACGAACTCAAAAGAAAGTTCGTTATTGAAAAAACAAAGAAACTATGGATTCCATGCACAACTCTACATTTTGGATCAGATGTCCATTTTGTGGAGCATGAGATCAATATTTATCGATTTATAAAAATCGCACAATATCTTGTCCTAAATGTCGAAGATTGTTTACTTTAGAAGAATATCAAAATAATGTCCAGACACAAATTAAAAAATTAAAAGAATAAATCGCCAAACTCCAAAATATGAATTAAGCATCCGAAAAGAAATATAAAGATCTCGCATAGCGGTTTCATTCAAATCAACATACAACGAAAAAATGTTGCATCTAAAGAACCACAATGAGAAACTTCTTGCACAAGTCAAAAAGTGTAAAGCACAAGTTAGAACAAGAAAAAGAAAGTTTTGACAAAAAATTCAACGAAAGTCTATCAAAGAAAGAAGAGGATAATTTATGCTTAAAAGACCTTAACAAAAAATTATTAGAACAAATCAAGTGTTAAAAAGACGAGAAACTTGAAGGCCAAAACAAAGTTGACTCAGAGAATGTGGAATACTTACGTCTCAAAAATCATAACCAAAATCTGCTCAAATAGATTAAAAAACTTAAGGACGATAAGAAATCATTGACGAATAGGTTTGAAAAAATTGTCGCAAAAAAAGCATCAAAATCGCAAGATGTAGTAGTCCAAGTTGGGGAAGAAGAAACAAACATCGATTCCACTAAACTCACAATTTAGGAAAATCCAAATCCTACTGAAGTAAAGACGTACTCAGAGGTTGCTGTTGAAACGACAAACATTCCAAGTGATGATTTAGTTGCCAACTCAACAACAACAACACTTGAAGAAAATCAGGAATCAACCACTAACATGATAAGGGGAAGTCCAACCTTAGGAACTATGTGTTGACATCCGAATCACAAGAGCAAACTTTCCCATCAATCTACGTACCAATATCACTTAGAAAATAAACGACAAGTTTATGTTTTCAGGGATACTGAAGTTTGCAGAGGCCAGTCCCACGATAATGATTCATCACAAAAGTTGATTCCACATAAGATCAATCTAGGATGGTCTGATCTATTCTTAGTACGACAATTTTATATATCACTCCAAGGATCATATCAACTTGTATCAACAAAGATGATCGTTTTGAGAAGAGAACACATTCGTAGCAGATAAGAGTTCAAGTCTTTTCATCAACAAGCTTTGAGGACAAAGCTTTTTTGAAGGGGAAGATAATGTTATGAACATAAATTATGTAAAAATAGATAAAAATAGATAATAAATAATAATCATAATAATATAAATATAATAATAAATAATAAGTAAATTAATTAATGGTTAGTTAATTAATAATGAAAAGGTATGTCTT
Source organism: Pinus taeda (assembly GCA_000404065.3). Classification (NCBI taxonomy): domain Eukaryota; kingdom Viridiplantae; phylum Streptophyta; class Pinopsida; order Pinales; family Pinaceae; genus Pinus; species Pinus taeda. The sequence continues at coordinate 18,007 of APFE031663072.1, read as the reverse complement.
AGAGACATGCTTGTTCGTGAAAGGGTGCTTGCTTGGCGATATATACACGATCCTCATCTCATTGTAACTTGTTCTACATCAATTCTTTATATACAATATACTATTACAATTACTATCCTACGATGGATGTCTTTGTCTACGAAGTATTTTAAATATTTTCGCTGCATATACGACTTTTGGTTGTTACATCTACCACCTTGAACCTTTAACCCTAGAATATCTATTATAGGTGATCATACTCATATCAGGACTCCTCCCATTGGTGAAAGTCCGTAAAGAGCGGGGGACCTTGGCTGTGGTGACAGTGGGCCATTGCCCCATTGTTGTCACTTAGTCTAATAGTTGTCCCATAGGTTTTCAAAGGAATAAGTCAAAGCACAAGTGGAGGACGATTTGACACCTTACATCATAAATACATGGCCCACTCAAGGAAATCAAATTTTTGTCATTAAGGAAGGAGCCATTGACATGGAAAATCAAATTTCTTGGAGTAAATGCACATGTGGGGATATCTCATGGAATATTTGATTGAGATTTTTATGGAGACATGTCTCCACTCCAACTTCACTCATTGTATACACTTGGCACTCACACTCAAGAGGAGGATCAACACAATTCCCAAGGAGGCCCACACAATTGCTAGAGGGGGATCAACACAGTTCACGAGGATGAGGTGTCATCACATGGTTTGGTCATGGAGATTGGCATGATTTAACTGTTTGATTGGTTCACACTTGGCTTGTATGCACACTTGGATAATTCGATTTTCTAGAGGATATTGCTTGGGCCACATAAGGAATTCGATTTGGATGAAGGCTCACATGTGTCATGGCACCATCAAGAGTTGGACTTCGACTTCTTTCTTTGGGATCTTCTCCACTTCCATTTGTCACTTGGTTGCTACATTTGGATTTGCTCCCACTTCTCTATATAATAGAGCTTTGTGCTCTCACTTTGTATTATTGAAAATGAGCTATTGTGCTTGGGGAATTTCTGCGCTTGTGTACACTTATTCTTAATTGCAATAAAAGGCTTTGGGGGTTTCATTCATGAGTTCTTCTTCCTTTGGAATGTGATGAATGGTGGATTATTGGTATAATTTATTTTACACATGCTTTGATCTAGTTTATTTCCATATGCTCTTGTAGACTTGTTAATGTAAAGCTATCTTGCATTGGCATTTGATTTATAAGTATGTTCTAGATATAGAATGCTCTAGTTATTTTCCAATAAATCTTTAGAGTTTCTTGTCATTGTTTATTTGCTAAATTTCTATGGGACTATTTATTGATTGAAGTGTTGTAGAGGAAGCATTTTGTTGAATCAAGCATGAGGGGAAGTCTTGGGAGAGACCAACACACTCTTGATACATTCTCAAAGGAGCTCTCATTATTTTTTTAGCCTTCATAGTTCATCTTATGGAGTGGTTTTGTAGGGGTTTTCTTGGACATAGCTTGTACACAAACAAAACATTTCTATATTTAAAACTTTTCCAAAAATAGTGCTTCATTGAATTTATTTAGCTATTTGAGAGCATTTTCTAAACTAAGCAAGTGATGGGTTTCACTCCCATCACTTGATTGGGTTTCCTATACACTATTTTGTATTATATTTATTTGTTTTACATGCTCTCTCTATACTAATGTGTCTTGGTTTTGTAGCCCATAGTTGGAATGTTCGTAACAAGAGCCTTGAGGAAAGATCATTTAAACTCTAACTATTTTTTTGTAGGACCTCTCAAGCATTTAAAGCTCGCTTTTAAGGAGGCCGTGGACATTAGAGATGGGTTGCCATTTAGCAAGAGTTCCTCCATCCTTGGAGGCTAATCTTTGGGATACCAAAAGACCTCTTACATTTCTAATTTGAGAGCATTCTTATACTTACCTTCACTACTAATTTTGACTTTCAAGAAGGAAATTTAGTGCTTAAGAAACCTCATATGTTTTAAAGATTCCTCTTGAAACTTCTTTTGAGACCTTTTGGAAGGTTTTTCATCTTTGTAATAAGTTAATAAAAGGGTTAGTTTTTCTTGTGGAAGCTTGGGTTTTATCCATGGCATCCCTTCTCCTTATTTAGGAGGAATATGTGGGTGGATTGATTTTGTATTGTTCTCTTAATTTTCATTTTCACTTTCATTTGCATGCTTTAAGAATTAACACAATCTCACCATCAGGCTTAATTTTCTAAGTTTAATTTTGCTACAAGTTCTCATTTTATGCTTCACATTTCAATTGTGCTTTGAAGTACAATTTGGGATTTTCACTTTGGAGCAACTCATTTCTTATATGCAAGTTTCTCAATTTATGTGGCAAAGTTTTGATTTAGTTAAATTGACAAATTAGTTTATGTTTGCCTCACTATAGGCTCATCGGTTATTTTGCTCATCTATTTTAAAGCCATTTGCTCACTTTACAAGCAATATTATACTCTTAGCTTCATCTCATTTCATTGCTTTACTTTGTTGGTCATTGACATACCATTTGTTAGAACACTTACTTTGAGCAACTTACAATGTTATGTGCTTATGAAGCTTATGTTCGTATGTCTTATACAATTTTAAGAGCAATTATTCAAGTTATCTCATTGTGAGCATATTTCCATTTACTTGAGGCAATTCTTTTTTGCAAAGCACTAATAAACTTACTTGCATTTCATTTAGGCATTTTAGCATAGTTTGCATTTCTAACTTAATTAACCTCCAAGCATAAGCTTGGTTGATAGACATCATAGGGCAAAATTTTCTTGGAGAATTCTTCCAATTGGTACGAAGTAAGGTAAAGGTGTGTAACCCTGTAGTTGTGAAGGTGGTTTGTCCTCTTGTAGGAATGAAGGCACACACTGGCTTGTAATGTTGAGGGGAAGGGTATTGTTAACGACACCTACGTGTCTTTAGCCCCTTTTCCTTACAATCACCCCAATTTTTACCCTTTGACAAGCGTTTAAAAAGAAGATCTCACTTAGAATTGACATTTAGTTTAAAATTAATCAAGATAATTGCATCTAATCTTAGTTAAGTGCATTTCATTTTAACACACTTTACTTTCAAGGTGTTTACTTGCAATTTATTTATATGCTTGTCATGATGAAAATGTCTTGAATTGCTCATTTTGAAGTAGTTCATTGAGCAGGTATAATATCCTTTTGTGCGAGTAAAGTTTTAGCTTATTTCATACTGCAAGTTATTTTACATTGCTTCTTTACATGCTTTTAGAATCGTGAATGATTATATTTTGAAAGCATTTCTCTAAGAGCAATTTTATATCTTGCAAGCTGATATCATTTTTTCTAACATACGTTTGATTTGCAGGGTTACTTGGTGCTTCACTTTGAAGCATTTCATTTTGAGCAAAGTGTTTATTATTTGAAGAAATCTTGAAGGCACTAGTTTACATGCTTATCTTTCATTAATGTGTTAGTGATTATTGAAATCATCTTTTATTTCTTGTCTTGTATTTCTTATCATATTTGTTGTAATTTGCTCACAGGCTGCAAAGAAATCTTATTGATCTTAACATCTCCTAGAAACCTCACATCATTTTTAACTTAGTTTTTCATTTAGGGACTATTACCCACCATTTTGTGGGTGATATCCCTAGGAGAATTTTTTTCTCCATGATGGTCCTCAACCAGTAGCCCGCCGGCCCTCGTAGCCACCAACTAGCTCGATGTGCCATTTCTTCGCCACTTGAGCCAGCCATGTGGTCCCTCACCCATTTGTCATGATCGTATGTTTGAAGGTGGGCCTCCCAAACCTAAATGTATGCCTTGTTATTTGGTAATTGAATATTCTAGTTTATTTATCATGGAAACTTTGGGCATGGATTAATGGGAGGATTCGGCAGAAAGAGTGGTCTAGGTTTGTGGTCCTTTCCCCTAGGTCTCTTTTGGGATGTTAACCTTGCACCCTAGTCCCGTGGGATCTCTTTTACTTACCTATTGGTTTTAGGGATGGTACTACATGGGAAATCCTAATTTTGGTGGTGTGGTCTCGCTCCCCAATTCACATATATTACTCCCCTTTCGATCATTACACCCCCAATCATCTCTTTTCCCACCTCGGTCCACATAGGGTCAGCCACACCCTCCCCTTGCCCCACATCTTCGGTTGGGCCTGGAATGATGCCCGAAGGTTGATGCAGCTAAAAAAAAAAGAAAAAACATAATTGGCCACATTTAACAGGAAATTGTACCACAAAATGCGAAAGATGGACGGGACAAAAGCATTTAGCACGTGGGCAAAAGCCCTGACATGAGCTCTACCCCATTCCATGGCCATCAACCTGGTTCCTACATGGCCCTTGATGAGCTTCTTTTATCATTCAGGAACCCATGATTGTCCCAACCCCCAATGGGCGATGAAATGCCCCACCTTATAAGGGGGTATCCACTGCTATACTTTACGCATCATGCTCTCATTACCTAGAGCCTCGAACAGTTAACCAAAGAAAATCATAAAAAGGCAAAAGGCATATGAAGAAGGGTGGAAAATTCAAGGTTGTGGTAACTCATGCACCACGATTTCTCCCTCCTACATATTATTTACCCAAGTGTGGGCTTCCCTTTTATTAGCTACCCTTGTACCATGGCATGTGATCCATGTTGCCCCCTTTCATTCCCTACTCCATTTTATCATTATGCCACATGCCACCACCATTTGAAGGATGTACTACAGGCATACCACCCCTTTAGAGGTAGAAACCACCTAAAAGGATGCCTGGTTAACCCTATTTGGAGCTGGGAGACATTAGCACATGCCAGAGCTCATTATGGAAGAACATGCCATTATGAAGTGCTCACTTGTTATCCATGGTTTATAAACTCTTTTACTTGATTTCTTTAATGACTTGGTGTGCTGGAAGACACGGAGACACATTGGATCTTATGCAAGATTGCAGGTTGTTTCCCTTTGGGTTTGGTCTCCCTATACAGGGTCCTAACCCTAGAGGGCTACATTGGCACATGTAGGGTGTGTAGAGAGCCATGGGCCTCCACAACAACAAACAACACTCCATGGATCCCCACATACATTTAGAGATTACTCGTGGTTCACTTATTGGAAGAGGAAGATGCACTTGATCCATCATGCCCAACTGGCCCTAGAGTTGCATCACTCACTTGGCAGATGATCCAGGACTTGCACGATGATGTGGCATCACTTACACCATCATCCTAGCCCTTACAGGCGATCTATAGGCAACTTCGATTTGTTTGGATACCTATGAGGACACTTGTGTGTCCCCACATGTCATTTGGAGCACCACAAGTTATTACAAGGGGCCAACCCTTTGTCCACTGCTTTTCGGAGTTCAACCACACATTATGGTACATATGGATTCCATTAGGCCTCCTCCAAGCCCCAACGGCATGCACTATTCATTATTCGACCTCTTGAGAGGCTTATTCTTTTGTTTATGAGCTAGTTTGGTGGGTTTGTCACCAAAAGTTAGTTATTTTGCACATTATTTTATTGCAGGGGCTAATGTAGGCCTAATTAGCTAAATCAAACTCATTAGTATAAATACAAGTGATGAAAATTTATTTTAGCATCATCACTTGGATTTGGAACTAGTATCTCTTTAGAGATTTTCGCTATCCTTCTTGGAGGACGAATTTTGGGAGCATGGAATGAATTTTGATGTTTGGATAATTTTCATATGTCTTGGAGCTTCTTGATGGCAAGTTTTTTTGGATGGTTGGATATATTCTTATACATGTAAGTACATTTTAATGCTATTCTTTCTTTGTAGTTTTGTCACATACATTCTTTCTTTTTAGGGCTTATTTGTTGTATCTCTTATATGAAGTTGTGAAAATTTTGTTTCTGGATAGTGAATGCTTCATGTATGGGCCATGTATAATGAATGAATGTTCCTAGGGATGTTTCATTACTGAAATTCATCTTGACAAGCCATTTATCTTGTAAAACGAAGTATAAAGTCTTTGAAGCTGCTTTTGCTACTACCCTTGCGCCAAGCGAAGTGTCTTTGAGGCCTCCTTGACCTAGAAAATTCAAAGGTCCATAGTCATAATTCTACATGATTTCGTTCTCCCCAAAGGATTATGCATTGGTCCACCCAAAAGTGATCATCTTAAACCTATTTTCCTCCTCCCCTTTCCTCTTCTCTAGGTCTAGTCCTCTAGGTCGCCCAGGGCATCAATTATCTCATGATGTAGCCATCGAAATACTTCCATTTTTGGTCCACAACTGCATTGGTGTGTCCTTAAGAAGCCCTCCAAATTTCATGAGATTCCAACAGTGGGATCTTGAGATATTGCAAGCCCTAGTTCGAAGTCCAATTCTCACCCTTTGTTTCCCTTAGGCTAGAAACCTCACTGGGATCGTTGCATTCCCTTTAATTGAAAATTCATTCCTTGATCCCTTTCCCCTCCCTAATTAGGTAAAGCATATCATTGGTTGCTAAATCCTATCCCCTTGACTGAACCTTGGGCCCACTTGGCCCCCTGTGGTCCCATGCAATCTCAAGGTTAATTCTTCAAGAATCACTTGGAACCCAAGTTTCCACAAGAATTCTAGGGCTTAGGGGTCTCCTTTATAAGACACATACTCAAAACCTAACCCTATAAATTTTCCCCAAGCCCTTCCAAGAGCCTTCCATCTTGTCTTCCAAGACAAGCAAGCCACATATTTGAGCCTCTCTTGTGAATAGGCTTTCAGGATCACCCCTCACCCTATCATTGGTCCATCCATTTCATGATTCTTATCATAATGGGTCTCCTGCCATCGATGAAAGTTCGTAAAGAGTAGGGAGCCTTAGCCGAGGTGACAGTGGGCTATCACTCCATTGTTGTCCTTAGCCTTGTAGTAACCCTTCAAGGATCCCCTTTTAGGACCCCTCCTAGTTTGAGTAGTAACAGGGACCACACCCCTTAGCTTACCTAGGAGAGATCTTAAACAAAGAGACTTGGGAATACGTGACAGCCCCATCTCTTGATTTTTTCACCAACCACACCTTGTGGGGTTAAGGGCTTTTCTCACTAACTTAGGTGTGTGTGACAGGCGACAACAACTGGGTGCAATACCATGGGTTATCAAAATACCATGGGTCATCAGAATACCATGGGTTTATGGGTGCAAAGCCCCATCACTTAGCCTAGTTGACCCACACATGAGAATACTCTTGATGCTACCCAAAACGTCAATGCTCCCTCTTAGTGAGGGATGTATTCTCACAACACCACTTGGAAGTGGCTCTGCCTTCAAACCTGGAAAATGTTTCCACCCTTGATCCACTACCACAACTGCTCCATATGACATAGAAGCAATTCCCACTGTATGACAGTGGCCCTTCTTCAAAGACACCCTACTCCTAGAAGCCTCTCGCTCCTGAGCATCCTGCATGGCCATCTTGTACCATGGCTTCATGAAGTTGAAGGTTGTCTTCTTTTGAGTTGTTGACTTCCTCTGAGCTTGTTGATTCCCTTTGAAGGCTAATTCCCTCTAAAGACTAACTCACTATGAAGACCAACTCCCTGCTAAGCCTGATTCCCTCTGAAGACCAACTCCCTGTTGAGCCTGAGTTCCTTTGACTCCAAATCACAGGCCTTCTTGGCCCTCAAGGATTCTGCTTGACCTTCTCTCCAAGTTTTTCACTTGGATCTCCAATGGCCATCTCAGCCCTTTGACCATGTCCGTCCTGCCCTCTCTTCCTTTCTCCTATGGAAGGAATAGATTTGGCCCTTACTTGGCTCCTCCAAGCTCAATTCTCATCACAAGATCTTCACTCTAGGATCATAATGAACCTCTCATTCTTTTGTGTTGATCTCCTCTCAAGATCCTAGCACAACTGATGAATGAATCTCTCATCCATTTCTCTTTGTTTACGCACTAGGCTGCAACTATACATCACTCCTCATGTGAATGATCTACTCCATGTCTTACTAGGCATGATGATCTTGGCTTTCACAGCCCATACAAACAATGTACCATACTTAGCCAACTCTCTTGGCATGGTTCTTCAAAACACTGCTGCTACCTGCAACGGTTCCTACAACTCCCCCTTAGAGCTGTCACCTGTGCAAATGTCAAGTTCAACTGCCCTTCTCAAAGACCACTGTGTGGTACCATGTTAATTGCTTTTGGCATTAGACTTAGTGTACACACACACACAACTTAGGTAACAGTCTGAAATCAACTTTACTCAACTAATTAACATAAACACTTTGATATGCCTAACTAGAAGCAAATTTAGCACAACAGAACTTATAAAACCAACAATTAAATCATGCACAATGACAAAAATTCAACCCCAAAAGCAAATTTTAATTAGTCCTTCAGTAAGAATCTAGGGCTCCCGTACATGGGGTAAATGGCCCTCGAGTAAACTACATATACAACAATTACTCGAGATCTGATCCAGCGGATAAATCTCTAGATCCATTTTTGATCTGGTTGATTTAGATCTCCTTTGTTGCTCCGTGCTCTTTCTACGGACCCAGCACAACTGAGTATCTCACTCACAACAAACCTACAATATTACTCGTGCATATCTCTTGCTTGCTTTTAGAATCTCTTTCTCAATGTCTCATGCTCTTGCACGTCTCTCTGCCCTGCTTGGCCTTCTCAGTTCTCCACAAGCCCTCTCGGCCCTCTCGGCTCTCTTTCCAAGCCACCATAATGAATCAATCACTCTTGTACTTATACTTTTCTAAAGGGTGCAATACCACAATTCTATACCATGGGTTTTCAGAAAATCACGGGTCTATACCATGGGTCACCAAAATATTATGGATCTATACCATGGGTCATTAGAATATTATGGGTCATCAGAACGCCATGGGTCAATGTAGTATACCTAGGGGGATAATATGGGGTACAAAGGGAGGTACCCAAGGGAATAATGTGATGAAATAATATATTATATATGTATTATCCAATTTGAAGGTCACGACCAAGCCAGATGTTGATTTGTGGTAGCATCGGATGTGCTCTAGCCATGAAAAAGGGTGGAGAGGCTAATGGACATAAGATCTCCAAGAACCATAAATCGTTTGGGGAAATTCCACCCGAGTGGAGAGATATTAAAATAATTAATATTTTTAATGGAGTTCCTAAGTCTAAACTTAGGAAAATTAAAATATTGATGTGTATTAATATTAATGGGTGAGAAAGTTCTAAATGACGAAGATCAAGCCAAATCTAATCTTAGTTGTTGATTAGGGACTTAATTTCGGCCGTTGAATCGTCAACATGAAAAGTATAAGAGGAGGCTTGAAGGTCAGTTGGAGATACACCAAGTTGATCAAGAATTCGATTTTTTGGGGCAGGATTCGCTGAGAAATCGAGTTAGTGATCTGTTGTAGCGAGGGGAAGTTCAGTAGAAGGCCGAGAATACATATTAGAGAGGCAAAGAAAGTGCCAGAGAGACAGCGCAGAGGCATGGAAGGTTGACGCAGAGGCAACTAAGGCTGACGTAGAGGCTGAGGAGGCCAACGCAGTTGATGCAGAGGGCCAAGATGCTGACACAGAGGGCCAAGAGGCTAACGCAGAGGCAATAGAGGCTGCGCAGAGGCTAGCAGAGCTGACGCTGGGCTGAAGGGGCAGCGCTGAGGAACTTTCGTGGGGTAGACTGGGAGCTGAGAGGCAAACACAGAGCAGAAGAGAGTGACGCAGTCCCTGGAGGGTGAGACAGTTCCATAGAGAAGCTTGGAGCAGCTTTCACTGTCCAAGTAAGGCACTGTCGAAGTTGTTGTGGGATCAATCATTTGGTTACTGATTAATCGGAATATTTGTCTCCGAGGAGAGGTACTTCTCCCATGGAAATTCTCTGAAGGGTGAGCCATTTCTGGAACCCTGGTTGTATTCAGAAAACTGCATAATAATAAAACCCTCATATTTGCTGCACCGGTTTTCCCGCATTGGGTTTTCCGGGGACGATTTTCCAAAAATAACGGTGTCCCTTGTGTGATTGTCTCAGTTAATTCAGTTGCTGATTTGTATATGTGTTAACGCTGCATTTATGTTTATTTCGGTATTGATATTTATAAATAACTTGTTAATAGAAAGAACAAGTAGGAGATAATAAACCAGATAATGTAGTAGGGATTTCTAATGTGTCAAACTTAGAAATTTCAACATGGTATCAGAGGATTGCAGATCACAGGAGAACTGAAGGCACCAACATAAATCTAAAATTTGCAGCAGTAGCAGCTGTCCCAAGAGACAACGTTGTTCCAAAGCAGAAGCAACAAGAGAAGAAGTGATGCAGAGCTTGCGTCATCATTTCGAGCCAGGAGGAGGGCCAATGCAGAGGGAGGGGCAGATCAGACCTACGCAGTGCCTGATCATCTTTCTCAGCTAGGAAGGATCGATGCTGTGGCCAGGAGTAGATTCAACCTTTACTGGGATCGCGCAGAGCCTAAAGGGCTTAGTTTTTTCAGTCACCGGGGCTTGGGGAGCTGTGGGAAGATTGTGATTTGAGGAGCTGGTGGGACGCTATTTTTGTTGAAGCATAACATTGTTTACGGAGGCGAGACCAAGGTAGAGGGAGTCACTACCTCGACGGATTTCTAGCCAAGGAATCTAGATCCGAGTTGCAGTTGCAAGGAGGATTGGAGAGGAGCGGTTCGACAGTTGGCCTCAGGATTTCCAGAAGGAAAATCAGGACTCAGAGGGAGATTTCCAGGAGGGGAGTTGAGACTCAGAGGGAGTCTAGAAGAGGAGCTGAAATGACATTGAACGAACTAAGGGATCAGGACAGGTTGGATGGAGCTTCCAACTTTGTCATCTGGAAGGCTAGGATCCTAGCAGTCCTGGATCGACACCGCATCAAGGACTTTGCCTTGAGAACCATGTCTATCCCAGTTGACCCAGCTAAGAACGAGAAGTATTAGGATGCAATGGCGAGGGCGAAGTGCATGATCCTAGACAGGGTCAAAGATCATGTCATACCACATATTGCTGAGAAGAACACAACAAAGGAGATGTGGGACACCCTAACCACCTTATACCAGGGCTCTTCCGTGCAAAGGAAGATGCTATTGGAGAATCAACTATGGTCATATCAGATGCAGAAGGGAGAGCAGATAGATCCATCGTTCTCAGGTTGCAGGAGATTCGCGACCAGCTTAGTTCCGTGGGGTTTACACTAGGTCTAGAATTTATGGTTAGGACTGCCTTGAATGCAGTCTCCGAGTAGTGGGAAACATTTGTCAAAAGTATTTTGGGCAGGGCTACTCTTCCCTGTTGGGAGGAGATGTGGGCAGCTTTTCGCTAGGAAGAGATTAGGAGGATGACCAAGGTGGGGAGTAGTGGCAAGGGAGGTCGAATCAAGAAAGAGGAGGAAGATGCGGCTCTAGCATCTGCAGGACAACAAGGGAAGAGGAAGAAGGACATCTCCAAGGTTAAATGCTTCCATTGTGGGGAGCTGGGACATTATGCATTCGAGTTTCCCAGGAAGAAAAACAAGGGAGAGGCTTCTGTTTCAAAGGCAGCTCCAGTTAAGGCGGAGAAAGAGGTCAAGACTGATGATGATTGTGCCATGAGTGCTCATGCACCTCTAGAGAAGAGGTGGGGTGATATCGAGTTGTAGTCAGGAGGACTACATACTAGGGGTAGGATCCTTAAGGTGCCCAAACTCTTGGATCACTTTCGGCTACGAGAGCCCTTAATGACAGTAGCATGATAACAGGTGTCGGGTGGAGCAAAGTGTAGTGGAGCAGCAAGGCAGTGCTTGGGTGCAGAAGTCTGAGGCAGCGTAGTGGAGGTTGCAGCAGTGCGAGAGGCACAGAGGTGTATGCAGCAGCGCAGTGGCAACAAAGGGAGCATAGGATAGCAGCAGAGGTAGCTTTAGCATCACGATGCTTCCAGACTGGCTAGGATGCCAGTATTAGGGAGAAGTTAGTTACTTCTTGGTAACTGAGTTGCAGTGCAGCAGTTAGCAGTGGCAGTGCTATGGGTAGCATGATGCAACATGTTGAGAGGGCGTTGCAATACAGATGTAGCTGTGGCAGTGGTAGTGTCATGGGCAACAGTACAGGGAGCAATAGTGCAGAGGATGTGAGGCAACAAGCCAAGCATCAACACAGGTATTGGTGTGAAGGATCAATATGAGGATTCAGTGGTGGAGCATTACTAGAGCACATTACTCGCTAAGAGGGAGTGTTGATTTATGGTAGCATCGGATGTGCTCTAGTCATGAAAATTGGTGGAGAGGCTAATGCACATAAGATCTCCAAGACCCAGAAATCGTTCGGGGAAATTCCACTCGGATGGAGAGATATTAAAATAATTAATATTTTTAATGGGGTTCCTAAGTCTAAACTTAGGAAAATTAAAATATTAATGTGTATTAATCTAAAATGGTTGAGAAAGTCCTAAATGACGAGGATCACGCCAAATCTAATCTTATTTGTTGATTAGGGACTTAATTTCGGCTGTTGAATCGTCAATAGGAAAAGTATAAGAGGAGGCTTGAGGGTCAGTTGAAGATACACCAAGTTGATCAAGAATTCGATTTTCTTGGGCAGGGTTTGCTGAGAAATCAAGTTAGTGATCTGTTGTAGTGAGGGGTAGTTCGGCAGAAGGTCGAGAATACATATTAGAGAGGCAGAGAAAGCGTCGAAGAGACAACAGAGAGCCTTGGAAGGCTGACGCAGAGGCAGCCAGGACTGACGTAGAGGCTGAGGAGGCCAGCGCAGGTGACGCAGAGGCAGCAGAGGCGAGCAGAGCTGACGCTGGGTTGAAGAGGCAACGCTAAGGAACTTTCGTGGGGCAGACTGGGAGCTGAGAGACAAACGCAGAGAAGAAGAGGGTGATGCAGTTCCAGAGAGAAGCTTGGAGCAGCTTTCACTGCCCATCTAAGGAACTGTCAAAGTTGCTGTGGGATCAATCATGCTGTTGCTGATCAGTCGAAATATCTGTCTCTGAGGAGAGGTACTTCTGCCAAGGAAATGCTTTGAAGGGTGAGCCATTTCTGGCACCCTAGTTGTATTTAGAAAACTGCATAATAATAAAACTCTCATATTTGTTGCACCAATTTTCTTGCATTGGGTTTTTTCAGGGATGATTGTCCAAAAATAACGGTGTCCCTTGTGTGATTGTCTCAGTTAATTCAGTTGCTGATCTGTATATGTGTTAAAGCTGCATTTGTGTTTATTTCGGTATTTATATTTATAAATAACTTGTTAATGGAAAGAACAAGTAGGAGAAAATAAACCAGATAATGCAGTAGGGATTTCTAATGTGTCAGAGTTAGAAATTTTAACATCAGACACCAAATTGGTGTATGAGACCCCCTTGTCTGTGGGACAAGGGACCCACCTCCGCACATCGATTTGACTGCTAAGTCTACGAAGGCATACATACTCTATCCCCCTCTGGTTTTGAACCTATGACCTCTTAAGGTGAAACACATGCTCTTAACCATTAGCCCCCCTCAAACTGTATATTAGACCCACTCAAAATGTAAGGATGATAAATAAATGGGTCATAGTTAATAAATAAAGTGGTTAACCCGCATAATGCAAGGGACCAAAAGTAGTTATGAAATAATGTGATAAGCCTAGTGTATTGGATGTGTGGTATTGAGAGACCCATGGTATTGTATGTATGGAGCCTATATAGAGGCTAGAGACTCAATTGGGAGATGTCGAGTATTGTTTTGTATTGTCAGGCATTAGCTTGTGGAGTGATCTCCTTCCTTAAAGAGTAGTTGTATGGTGTTGCCCTACCTCAAGGGTTTGATCAATGAAGATAAACATTTCTATATTATTTATGTATTGGCGCTTGAATTTATCATATCAGAAAATTTAATATATTTGCAAGTTAGATATAGTACATGTGGTATTAGAGCTATTTCTTGGGCAAAGCGGGGAGAATTTTTTTTCCTTTACTTTGCATGAATTTTTTGAGGAAAATAGTGGGAATCGAGTTTGCAGATGAGATTTGAAAACTTCAGTGCAAAATTTTCAAAAACAAATTGCAGATATGAGTTCCTTGCGAAAAAATACCCCATTTAAAAAAAATCTTTTGAATTGAAGCTTAGATGGAGGAGGAGATATTGTTGATTTAAAAGCGGTTTTTTTACAGAATTTTTTCTGACGAAAATTCATGGATGGCGGCTCTCCAACCATTTTTTGCAGATTTGTGTGTATAATTTCAAGAAAAATCGCTCCTCTCGAAAAATCGCTCAATTTAAAAAAGAATCGGTTGAATCGGAGTTCGGATGAGGGAGACATCGCTAATTTAAAATCAATTTATTTTTTTATTTTTTTATTTTTAGAATTTTTTGTGACAGGTGAACAATTGCAGCGTGGATTTGAGTTTCCAAACTGTTTGGATCGCGATTTCAATCACACAGGAAGATGCAGAATGGCCATTCCATTTCTGAAAACATGTTATAATAAGGTTTCTAAACCACATTGACCAAGTTGTGGCCATTTTAAATTTGCCGCACAAAGTAGGTAAATTTTTTCAAAACCTTCATTCTACTTCATGGGTTCTACTGAACTAATTTTTATAGGTAAAGATGATGATCCTACTATCGAAGAATTTCCAAAACGGGCAAAGTCACACCACCCAAAAGTGTGGAGATTGGCACCATGGCTAAATTTCAGTGATGAGACTGCTATATGGGTGAACTCACTTTACTCTAAGCAAATGGATGCACTTTTTGATGAAGACTTCGAAAAAGTCCTCTTGGACCAATGGTCTCATATTGGAAAGAAGGACAATAAGAAACAAAAATACCTATATCTCCATATTATAGGTTCATGGATGTATTCAGAAACGGAAGATCATTGTGTCTATCAATCCTAATCGCCAACATAATTTTATCAATGTTAATTTGGCAAAAAAATTGCAAGTTCCGGCAAAACATATAGAAAACACACAGGTTGATAATGAGGATGTTCAAATTACAAAGATTTGAATATTTCTATGGATAAGTATATGTTGCATTCTGATTTTTATGCTTCATATTGTAGGTTTTAACCCCGTACAGAAATTCCCTACGTACGAATTCTAAAACACAGAAAATAAACAATGCGAGAGCATAACACATAAAACACATATACACATAGATTTCCCTTGGATCCAAAAATTGGGACAACCAGCTTGATTTTTCATTATTTTCCTTTCAATGTTACAATACATATCTATACATGCCGAAGCATCCAATACCATGGCCACAGGAGAGCTTAGTCATTTTTCCAGCCCTGAAACGCCCATTGTTTCTCTACACCAAGAGAACTTCTCAGAGCTCACAGATTTTGTCAATGCATCTGCAGTATTCTTCAAAGTGTCCACCTTTACCAGCAACACCTTTTTGTCTTCTATCATATCCCTCACAAAGTGATACTGAACATCAATGTGCTTTGTCTTTGAATGATAAGCAGGGTTCTTCGCCAAGAAAATTGCACTTTGCTGTCACAGTCTATCCTTATAGCTCCCTGTACTAACCCCATACTTGAACACAATCTCTGCAACCAAACTGCTTCCTTGCTTGCATGAGTGGCTGCCATGTATTCTGCCTCTGTAGTCGATAGTGCCACTACAATTGTTTCTTACTCATCCAACTGAATGCACCTCCAAATAGGTTAAACACATACCCACTTGTAGATCTTCTCTGATCCAAATCTCCAGCCCAGTCTACATAAACAAAGCCACGAATATCCAACACTCTATCCAATCCCGGTATTCCTTGGTAGCACAAACCATAATCACTAGTGCCATGCAAATACCTGAAAACCCGCTTCACCGCTGTCCAGTGCTCCTTCCGTGGTTTTGACATAAACCTGCTCAATACTCCCGCTGCATGTGCAATGCCTGCTCTAGTATAGACCATTGCATACATCAAGCTACCGACTGCACTTGCATATGGAACACGGGACATGTCCTCTTCCTCTTCTTGTGTCTTGGGACACTGTTCAACAGATAACCTCACACCTACAGGAATAGGAACCTTCACTGGTTTACTATCCTACATATTAAACCTCGACAGTATTGTCTCGACATACTTCCTTTGGTTTAACCAAAGCTTCCTCTTTGCTCTATATCTTTTAATTTCCATGCCCAAAATATAGTTTGTAGCACCGAGATCTTTCATGTCGAATTTAGACGACAATTGGGTCTTCAAATCCTGGATAATTTCTTTGTCATTTCCAACCAGCAACATATCATCCACATACAAGACCAGATAAATAACACGGTCACCAATTAATTTAAAATACACACAATGATCTGCTTTGCTTCTGGTGAAGGCAAGTCCCCATATAAATGTATCAAATTTCTGATACCACATCCTTGGTGACTGTTTTAACCCATACAGAGACTTCTTTAACTTGCATACCAGTTCTTTCTTACCCTTCACTGCAAAGCCTTCAGTTGCTTCATGTAGATTTCCTCTTCCAAATCCCCGTGAAGAAATGTTGTCTTCACATCCCTCTGTTCTACCTCAAAATCAAAAGTAGCAGCAACAGATAAAAGTAACCTAATAGAAAATTACCTTGCAACACGGGGAAAAAAATATCACCAAAATCAATTCCCGACACCTGGGAATAACCTTTTGCTACCAACCGAGCATTGTATTTCTCCACCTTCCCTTCTGCATTTGTCTTCTTCTTGAACACCCATTGCTGCCAATGGGTTTCCTTCCAGCCGGCAACTCCACCAGATCCCAAGCCTCATTTTTGTGCAAAGATGCCATTTCATCAACCATGGCCTCTTTCCAGAGTTTTCCAACCTCTGAATCCACTGCTTCCTTCACAGTTCTAGGATCATCATCATTAACAGACAAAGCAAAGTTTGAACAGAAAGCAGATGGACTATACCTTTTTGGCTACCTTCTTTCTCGAGCTGATCTTCTCACAGCCGGAGTTTGTGGCTCTTCATCTTCAGATTCCTCCTCTGCTCCAGAGTCTGATTCTTCCTCCTTTAGTTCAAACTCTATCTTCACAGGTTCCTTTGGTTGGAATTCATGTTTAATAACATATTTCACCTCTCTGAACACTACATCTCGACTGTACACAACCTTCCTTGTTACTGGGTTCCAAAGCTTATAACCCTTTAAACCATCCTTATAACCAATAAAGATGCACTTTTCAGATTTACTATCCAACTTGGTTCGTTTCTCCTTTGGAACATGTACATATGCATCACATCCACATACCCTCAGATGTGAAAGAGAGGGTTTCTTACCAGTCCATACTTCTTGTGGAGTATTATCCTCCAACGCTGATGAAGGTGACCTGTTGACCAAGTAACATGTTGTCTCGACCGCCTCTGCCCAGAATTCCTGTCCTAACCCGGCACCACTTAGCATGCTTCTTGCCCTTTCCATCAATGTTTTGTTCATTCTTTCTACGACTCCATTTTGCTGAGGTGTATATGGAGTAGTCTTCTGTCGTGCTATACCACACTTTTTACAGAATTCTTCAAATTCCTTGCCGCAAAATTCTCCACCATTATCTGTCCTCAACACCTTTATCTTCTTCTCTGTCTGATTTTCCACCAGAGCCTTAAATTCTTTAAACTGTCAAAGACTTCAGATTTCTTCTTAAGGAAATATATCCATGTATTCCTTGAGAAGTCATCTATAAATGATACATAGTACACAGACTTACGTGATGGAACTTTCACAGGTCCAAACACATCACTGTGCACAAGCTCTAATATTTGTTTCGTTCTCTTACCACCAGAGGGGAAACTCACCCGATTCTGCTTGCCATATACAAAATTTTCACAGAAATCAAAATCCAGAGAGCTATACTCATACCTTCTACCATACCTTTACCATGAAGTATTCGAAGGCCCTTCTCTCCAATATGTCCAAGCCTTTGATGCCACAACATGGTCTTCTCTCCAGAGACCACTAGATTTTTGCTCCATTTTCAGGAACCATAGAACTATTGCACCCATCAACAATAGTGCTACCTTGTAGCTTGTACAGAGTTCCAATCCGAACTCCCCGCATCAATACCAATGCTCCTCAAACCTCGTGTAGGTATCCTTCTACGAACACTGTCTTTTACCACCTGGCATCATCCAAAC